>JAIPMN010006050.1:0-28990 GCA_020650975.1 Apostichopus californicus
TCTAGCTCCAAGAGCCACTTCTCCACTTGTCCTCTGGCCTTGGAGGTCGAGATGATGTCCTGAAGAGGAACCACCTCCCCCTCACTACTCTTCATGTGAGTGATGTCCAAGATGTCGGTGAACTCCAGATTAGCGATGCCCTCAAAACATTTCTTGAGGTGAGGCTGGACGCGAGTCGGATCTTTGGTCTCGGAGAGGATTTCCAGCAGTTCATCGTTGGACAAGAAGAAGAAGCGGGGGAAGTAAAGACGTTTCTTCTCCAAGTAGTCGTTCAATCCCTGACGACGGGTAAAACAAAGGGCAAAGATGATGAAAATCATTCAAATTAGGACCAATTAGATGCTAGTTCATCAGTGATGAAAATCATTCAAATTAATACAAATTAGATGCAAGTTCATCAGTGATGAAAATCATTCAAATTAGGACCAAATTAGATGCTAGTTCATCAGTGATGAAAATCATTAAAATTAGGACCAAATTAGATGATAGTTCATCAGTGACAAAAATCATTCAAATTAAGACCAATTAGATGCTAGTACAACAGCAACAAAATTATTCAAAATTAATATACAGATTAAATTAAATACAAAGTAAAATACAAATTACATATACAAATTAAATATATATTAAATATACAGAGGTGAATTTAAAACCATAGTTGTACCCAAAATAGAAATATGTAAGGTACCTTCAAGAACCTAACCTTTTGATTATTTGCGCCTCTAGATCGTAATGTTGCGATTCACAGTTTGTAATAACAAGGCAGTCTTTCTGTATCATTTACAAATAACTAATAAAACAAACTTCAGAAATCTCTTTGGGAAGTAAAATCAATCCGTATTTTTTCATCCTCAGTGGATCAACCAAAATAAATAGATTATAGCGTACTGTAATATCTCAACTGAAATTGCCTCTATTTTCATTTATTCCAATTTTGCAAATCAAATACCATCATTGGAATATAGAATAATTATTATTCTTGCCTGAGACTGACCATTGCTAGATATACCTTGTTGCAATTCTCTAGCAGAGTGGATACCTGAGTCCACTTTTGAATTGAACAATTCCGTTATTAGCATTTTGGCTTACCTTCTGGATCAGTTCCAGCAATTCGTTTGACTTCTTGAATCGTTCCAGAATCTTGTCAATTTCGGTCACTGCTAACACATGCTTATCCTGAAATGGACATTATTCAAATATTATATTCTATTTTTTACCACAATAAAATATAAATTATATACCAGCAAAGAGTTCAAAATAGTACGAAATATAAAATTCGGAAACTACCATGACAAATTATGCTACATAATAAAAAATGTTAACACAAAGGCCAAATGACAAATCAAGACAAAAAGTTCTCACCACAAGCACTGACTTCATGATGTCCCTCCAGTTCTTGTCGACGGTGGAGAAACGCCTCCCTTCTTCAGGCATCTGCGACATAATGTCAGCTGATCCAAAGATAGGTTCCAGGTAAAGCCAGGTCGACTGGACTTTCAGCCAATCGTCTAATATTTCCTGTAACATCAATAATTTATCTTCCCAAAATCTTTAAAAAGGAGAAAGAGAGAAAAGAAAAAAACAAAAGAAAAACCATTACAAAACTAGGGTACATCCATTGATGTACGTAACAATTATCGTTTCCACTTTCATTATGCAGAACTACAGTAATTGTACACTTGTTTTGTTTACTGATGAAGAAGATTAATAACATATTTATTTGAGCTAGGTATATGAAAACATATAACTGTAATCTTACTGAAATATTTCATAACATTCTTCTTTGGATCAGTGTGGTTCCTTAAATTAAACCAATATTTCCTAATGTAAATGTTTCCATGGTTATAGCTAGCTCTGTTGTTCAGCCTGTTATTTGCAATTGGTCAATGTTGATGTCATATTTTGCTTTTCCCTGTCAAGCTATTCTTTACTCCTTCCATCATTCAGTCATCATTTGTCCACCACCTCTTTGAACCACCCCATCCTCCCCCTCCCCATCCTCCCCCTCCCCATCCTCCCCCTCCCATCCTCCCCTTCCCCATCCTCCCCCTTCCCCAACCTTCCCCATCCTTGTTGTTGATAAAAAAAAGGAGCATACTTCCTTCAAATGGTTACTTTGAAATCTTCTTATCGTTCTTAATAAAAATAACAGACCTCTAACTGTTATGTCACCAATTTTTCGTTCCATTTCTGATATTTCCTAGTTTTGAAAATTAAATTAAAGCACAAAGCAGTGTTAACAATGCTTACTTGATTTCATTCTCAAATGGCTTGATAAATGGAGAACCTCTCATGGTTTGAGTCTTGACTATCTGATCATCCAGGAGTAGTTGAATGTCGTCGACAGAGGACAAGATGTAAGTACCGGTATCGCGATATGGGATCACCACAAACTCAATCTGAAAGAAAGAAATAATTACATTATTTTCATCAGTCTTATGGAACATTGCCTAATACAGCAGCAGTAGCATCTTTCATGGTATATAAGAACAAAGATTTCCATTAATCTTAATTAACAGATCGTTAGACCAAATTTAAAAAGTTTAAACTCCAAATAGCAAAAAAAAAAATCCTTGTTGTGTTTAACCACTGTTTGCTTATGTGGGCTTGATCAATACTAAACTAAAACAAATATGTCCGGGTGTGAGACTTAAAGGGGGTGTCCAGGTGTCTACCAGATCAATTCTGAGCAGTACTTGGTAACTTTGTTAAAAATTGCATGTATTGGGCATCCAAATGCTATGAAGAGATTATGCTCTACCAGCATTCTAGATTTGATAGACTTTTATACCTCACCAAGGGTCTATTAATGTGAGTCATTTTTTTTGACAACCACTGTTACTGCACAAAGTTAGTACGAGGGTGACCCTAACATGATCCTTGTCTACAAACTTCAGCATACAATGTCAGCTACTGTATATCTCTCAGGAATCATATAACAGGTGAGATAATAACCTGAAAGGCTTTCAAATCTATGAAAAACAATATCAAGTTGGAAGTCGACTCAAGCAAATCACCACAAGACTAAGAAAAGAAAAGTTGTGATATTTTCAAACTCAACTCATCCAAACATGAATTACTCATAGGCCATATAAAAGTTAATACTAAATATATGCTTTAAGAACTGCCAACATTTTAACTTGATAATTGGCTTAGATAGGGCAGTCTGTGAAGCATTAGACACATGGTAAGTTCAGTTTTTCAGTCTTCATTGGTTTTTTCATGATTTGGGTATTTAATTTATGCAAATACTGACTCCTTCTTTTCTTTATCCTTGACAGGGGAATATTTTTCTTTTTTGAAGCTCACCTCAGCCCATTCTTCCTTCATCTTCTCCATGGCTTTCTCTAGAGAGTATTCTTTACTGGCAGATTCACTGACTCCCTCAAACTTGGGAATGTACGGCTCTAAGTTCATATCAATCATCTTTGACAGTGTTGTATCCTGGAAAAGAAAAGGCAAACATTTGGTCCTCAAAATGCTATTAATTATTCAATAGAGTTCAAAAGGATATTGTTAGATGTTGATAAGTAAATACAATAAAGGTGTGCTTCTCACCTCATCAGGTTTAATGGGATACCCTACAATCTTGATAAGTAAATACAATAAAGGTTTGCTTCTCACCTCATCAGGTTTAAAAGGGATACACTACAATCTTAATAAGTAAAAGCAATGAAGTTTGGTTCTCACCTCATCAGGTTTAATGGGATACCCTACAATCTTGTTAAGTAAATGCAATTAAGGTTTGCTTCTCACCTCATCAGGTTTAATGGGATACTCTACAATCTTGATAAGTAAATATAATAAAGGTTTGCTTCTCACCACATCAGGTTTAATGGGATACCCTACAATCTTGATAAGTAAAATGCAATAATTGATTTGCTTCTCACCACATCAGGTTAAATGGGATTCCCTACAATATTGATAAGTAAATATAATAAAGGTTTGATTCTCACCTCATCAGGTTTAATGGGATACCCTACAATCTTGATAAGTAAATACAATAAAGGTTTGCTTCTCACCACATCAGGTTTAATGGGATACCCTACAATCTTGATAAGTAAATGCAATAAAGGTTTGCTTCTCACCTCATCAGGTTAAATGGGATACCCTACAATCTTGATAGGTTAATGCAATAATTGATTTGCTTCTCACCTCATCAGGTTAAATGGGATACCCTACAATCTTGATAACTAATTGCAATAAAGATTTGCTTCTCACCTCATCAGGTTTAATGGGATACCCTACAATCTTGTTAAGTAAATGCAATTAAGGTTTGCTTCTCACCTCATCAGGTTTAATGGGATACTCTACAATCTTGATAAGTAAATGCAATAATTGATTTGCTTCTCACCTCATCAGGTTAAATGGGATACCCTACAATCTTGATAACTAATTGCAATAAAGATTTGCTTCTCACCTCATCAGGTTTAATGGGATACCCTACAATCTTGTTAAGTAAATGCAATTAAGGTTTGCTTCTCACCTCATCAGGTTTAATGGGATACCCTACAATCTTGATAAGTAAATACAATAAAGGTTTGCTTCTCACCTCATCAGGTTTAATGGGATACCCTACAACCTCTGAGAGTTGTTCCCAATGCCTGTCTCTCAGTCCAGGATTACAGAGTACAGATACGATGGGGATGTTTTCCTTAAAAGCGTCCACCTTATCCTTGACTCTCTCCGCGATTTTCTTAGCGGACGGGTTGTCACTGAAGGTCTTTTCCAATTTGTAAAGTGTACGCCAATAATTGCCGACGTCGGCTTCCACTTGGTCGGGGTCCACTTCGTGTAATTGTCCTTCCATCCATTCTCTGGAGAAAGAATTATAGTTTATGTCTTGTTAAAGAGTGACTAAATGGATCATTTAAAAGTTATTGTTTGGTAGATTTAAATGAACGGACGAATATTCATGAATGCAGGTGGTACTGATATTACTAGTTGGCAACTCTCGGATTGCTAACGAGGGTAGTGGTGAGGGTATTATACAAGGGGGGGGGGAGGGAGTTTGGGGTACTTTTAATGACTTACTTGTGTTTTGTGTTGAACTCCACTGTAGTGTCATAGAGTTTGTGGTAAGGATTCAACGTGTTGAGAATACTCTGTCTCTGTGGATATGCTGACGTCTGCCATCCAAATGATTCCTCTTCTAGATTGAAAGCTTCAATCTAATATTGAAACAAAAGTAGTAAAGAAGAGTAAACATCAACTGCTTGGTCAGAATTTACTGTCCTATATATGATAGTCAGGTTCACAATAAAGATTTTCATATCTTTATTGTTCTGTGAAATTATTGTTACTTTTTTGTTTCGTTACTGAAATACATGAACAAGGGAAGAAATGTTTGACAGATTCCTAGTTTGTTGCAGTAGAGGGAAAACATGGGTTGCATACCACTAGAATGTCTGTTATTCTACACAACAAATCTATCAAAAACACTTTAACCTAGGCCTACAAGCTGCAACACTACATCATAGCAAATATAGTTAGGGTAGATTAATGTGTGCACAACAATCCAGGACCTAATTTGGTATGCTATTTGCTAGCTTGACTTTTTTTAGAATTGACGTTATAACACTTATTACTTGATGTGTGGACATTCAAACCTTTCTTGTAAATCGATAGGACTTTACTATTTCAAGTTTAATGGTTAAGACACTGTTCAACATTTTTGTTAATTTGAAATAATTTCAATGTAAGAAACACATAGTACCTTTTCTGAAGCTGCTTCAAGTCTGTTCATCAAGGCTTGGGCCTTCTTCAAATATCTGTTCACCTCAGAAAAGTCATTAAAGGTCGTAAACTCTTCCAACTGCTTGGTATAGCCGTCCAGCTCTTCAATGAACCTCTCTCGACGAAGCTGTTAGAAATCAAATTAAATATTCATGAATTCTTCACTCTTCTTATAGTACTTATTTGAAATAAAATCAAACAGCCATGCTTAAAGTTCACACATTGTACAAGGCTATCGTATTTTCGAAGACTTCATATTTCTCTCTCTCTATCTCTATCTCCTCTTGTGCAAACACAAACTTACCTATGCAAAATGTTTCTGTATTATGTAAGAGTACAATTTCTAAAATGTTTTATTACTAATTTTAACAGTTTATCTGGATTTCTATAGTGTTTCGGTCTGTTTTTGTATTTGTTCCAAAAAAAAGTTTTTCTAAGAAAATACAACACACAATGACTGATTATCATCATTTTACTGTTGCAGTCATCTTTGCTCTATATATTCATCCTCATCCATCCTCATCCATTTTCATCCATCCTTGTCCATCCATCCTCATCCCCATCTCTCAATTGACAGAACTATTCCTGGCTCTAGCTTGTAAAGTAATGATTTACATGAAGTTTGCCGGACACCTTACAAACGTTATGACGCTTACCTTCAATCCATCTTGATATTGTGATGTTTTCTCCTCCAAAATCTGTCTATGTTCGGAGAAGATCTCTGGCATCCTCTCGTGCCATTGGAACGAGCTGCTGTTCAGCCTCATCTCGGCGGGTGAGAAGGATGCGTAGTCGACCAAGAACGTCAGTCTGTCTCGACTCTCAACCAACTGCTTCTCCAGAGCAAAGATTTCCTTCTTTTCCACGGTTTTGATGTACTCTGTCAGTTCCATCAACTGTTCTGTGTTAGCAGGAGTCGTCAGGGCCTTCTCGGCAATCGCCTCGTACAGCTCGCAGAGTCTGAACGATCAATACAAATTGAGAAGTTAAAATGGTAGCCTGCAATTGAAACTTTAGTTAGCTACATCAGAAATGCTTGAAAGGGTGAAGCGATGTCTAAAATCTCTCTCTGTTACTGGAGCAGCCTGCCTGTTACTACCACAACACTGTTCATTGTACAGCTTTTTACTGTTACAGTCTGTAACCGTTAAGCACTTAATGTCTGTTACTGTTACAGGATGTTACTGTCACTGTTACAATACGTTACAAAGTATGTTACCATTTCTACTGTTACTAACAGTCTTTTATGGTTCATGTTAAAGTCACTTTCATATGTGAGTCACTTTCATGTCAGTATCACTTTCATGTTAAAGTCACTTTCATGTCGGTATCACTTTCATGTTAATGTCCCTTTCATGTCCGAGTCACTTCATGTTAAAGTCATTTTCATATTCGAGTCACTTTCATGTTAGGTCACTTTCATGTCGGTATCACTTTCATGTCTGAAATCACTTTCATGTTAATGTCATTTCATGTTAAAGTCACTTTCATGTCAGAAACACTTTCATGTTAGGGTCACTTTCATGTCCGAGTCACTTTCATGTTAAAGGCACTTTCATATGCGAGTCACCATAGCCAATCCGGTACTATGTAAACTCTTTACTTACTTCCTATTTCCTTCAGCATGGTCTTTGCTCATTCTTGCCAGCAACTTGGAGCAGAGAGCATCCGCTCTCTTGGCTAAAGCCCTGATCAGTTCATCGCTGTGGAGTTCGAACATGCCTAGTCTTACCTCCTGTAAAGACAACAAAATCAATGGCAAAATGTTAAAATCTATACAAACAAGGGATACATACTTAAGAAAATTAGACATACTAGATTAAAATTCAAAATAAGCAAGTTTTCTTGTTTTGCTTCCTCATTTATAAGATGGCCATCTCAGTTTTGTTCAATATCATTGTGGTTTTCTTTCAAAGTCCTCCTAGGTTTATGACTTCTGGTCAGTCCACTCCGAATATAAGCCTAAGGAGGGCGGTGATTTTTAATCTAAGCAGATACATTTGTGAAATATTAAAGATGAATAATTTCACAAACGACTTGCAAATCCAAACCTTTTTATACATGCTAGATTTCATATTAAAAGATTGCCTGACATCCTAATCGAGAAATGTGACATCACCACTCAAGTATGGAACTTATTCAAGATCCAACTTCTGTAACGCTGCAATTATAGTTAACGACCTTTCATTTACAAGTTGTTAATCACAAAATATGATACGAAGATGGACATTCAAAATGCACACTTGTGAGTCTTCAAGAGAGAAAAACACAAAGAGATCCTCCACAAAACAAAGAGAAAATATTAAAGGCATCCAAGATGAGAAATAAACCCTCACAACACACCAAAATGGAAATTAATTTGAAAAAATTATGACTGGGTGCTTCCATTTCTGATTACCGAATAAGTTGAGTTGCTCCTTCACAATGGAAGGATGACCTTCAAATGGGGGAATACTTTGACCAGGTAAAGCAAAATGTTTGCAAACACAGACCAAAACAATGCAGAGATGAATGGCAGTTTTTCTGTGCAAAGGAACCTCTAAGTATTTTTCCATGATTTTACGATACTCAAATTTCAAATACTTCAAAAGATACAGAAGGAAATTGGAAAAGTGAAGTTATTGACTGTAGAGAATCCTCACATCACGACATGCAGCAAACGTCACAAAAAATGAGTTGAAAAAGTGTAAATTAGTAGGACTAACTTTAGATGTTTTGAGAAATAACTCCAAAGAAAGGATGAAATTCTAAAGATACGTGCAGTGCTGATTGGACTTAGTATTTTTGTTGTTGTGATGGGATTAATTCTAGCCCAGCATTCCCAAGCTGACCCCTGTATGATTCAATGATCCTTTCAACATTCAGAACCTCAAATCTATGAACATTGGCCTAAATTAAGGTACAATCAATGCTAGGATACCCATGTCACAATATACACAGAATTCAAATTCCAACTGAATCAATATGTGAAATGGTGTTCTGAATCCGAACCAGAGGAGACTCAGGCTTAAGGTTTTGCATGAACAGGCAAGCAAAGCCCAGTACATGACCCAAGACAGTACGTTTTATGCATTTTTGTGTCCTGGCCAAGATGCCCAAAAAATCCTGAGCAATTGATAAAAAATGTCTTTTTAAGAAATTGTATGAAACTTGATGATTTCCATACCGAATTTTTTGCAGATACATTTGCCAGGAAATTTTGTACAGTCAGGAAATTATTGATACTAATTGCATTACCAAGTAATAAACATACAGGGTGTGCACCACTTGTAAGTTTGAACTTAATTCTTTTCATTTTATAGGAATTAATTATAATTGGAAGTTATCCCATCTTTGAGGTGATAGATCAAGGAATAGGTGAATGTCAAACTGGTGATAGTGAATTATGCGGGAAGTGAAATACAAACCTTCTGAATGTCCACACCATCCTATTGAGAAACATCCAGGATAGAGAAAACATGGGCTTACTTTAAAATTAGATGATGTTTACATGTTTTACAAGTTCAAAACCTCTTGAGAAATATCCATGATAGAGAAAACATGGGCTTACTTTAACATTAGATGATGTTTACATGTGATATCACAAATATTACATTTTCAAGTTCAAAACTTTGATGATCAGTTTCGTTCAGCGATAAATTAATAAGACGTTCAATTCTGAAATGTGAAGAATGTCTTAAAAACCTGTTTGGTGATTGAAAGTTTCATATATTACCCTTGAAAAAGATTTCTTGTATGAATCATACATTTTTGAACATACTTTGTACTCATCAGCATTTTACTTCAATTTATGTAAATGTTAATAGATATTTAAAATAGATTAAATGTCACTTTTGATTTCCAGAGAAACAATGGCAACTTTATATGCAGCTTTGTCATTTACTTTATATTTTCAAATTTTATTGCCTTTTGGAGTAGGTGGGTTACAGGGATACTATTGTTGTTATAAATATGACGAAATCTGACCAAGAGAAACTGAGTCCCTTTAAGCACTTTCTCATGAAAGTGCTGAGACTGACACAGAACAGGTTAAACACTTCAACAATAAAATGATTTCGAAAATCGATGTTCCTTTATGGCCAAGCTATCCAAAGTAGCAACTGGCAACCAAATGAACTGAGTTTGGATTCAGTTCAGTTTTATAATGAAGCAATGGTCAAAGTTTGAGGGGAAGTGGGAAGGAGGAGGTCGGGTGGGGGAGGGGTGATGAGAGAGGGGTAATGGAGAAACTAATGAACAAGTTAACGGATAAGTACGCAAGGCTAAAAAACTAAATACACACTATAAATGTGTCTCTAAATCATTACAAGGACTTTTAATTGCTAACATAAGTTAAAGGAAAACATTTAAATGTGGCATTCCTTAAGCTTACTATCAAAAAAGGTAGCACAAACGGAATGCGCAAACGGAGAGGTTAATTAAACTGTATCTCCCTTTGTTACGCAAAATGAAATTATGTCTCCTATTAACGGCAAATTATCTCTGTAAGCATCAAATTAATGACTGGAACATCATTGTGCAAATGATCATACCACACCTGACAAGTACACCCAATAACGACTTCAAATGATTGCGGACAGCCATGAACATTCTTGTACACCGACTTTCAAGCCATAACTGAACAATGTACCAACGATTGGTAAATAATAACTCTACTAAAACTGTTTAACAATGCCTATTAGAAATGTTACATCAACTTTTTTGACAACTTTCTTCATGAAAATATTAAACACCCACCGTCCATGGCTATCTGTGAGAAACTCTGTGAGAACAGATGAACAAATGATTTGGAAACACCTACATAAATAAATTAACATAAGCACAGACATCGGCACAGACTGACAGACAGAAATCATAAGTGGCTAACAGATAGATCCAGGTATTCTAAATAGGCTCACCACCACTACCACTTCTACTACCATGTGGCTAACCATGAACGTTATACTGGATTAATACTTTGCTGTTTTCTCACCTTTCTGGTGTTGTACAAGATCTCGTCCATCAGTTCTTTGTATTTCTGTACTTCTTTAGCGTAATCTTCAAATGTGTGTTCCTCGGCCATGAAAGCATCCACATCAGCCTCAGCCTGTCAATGAAACAAAGTACATATATTAATGAGAGCATGTACGTATCGAGTACCCCGAATGATATGACATCAGAGGGATAGACAAGCAGATTACTCGTTCGAGTGATCGATCGGATCAAAAGAGAGGAACAGTTTATTATCTTCTTGTTTCTTTTATCTAAGTTATGCTGCACTGGATGGGTAATGGCATATAAATGATACATACTATGATTTGTATTCAACATTTAAAGTTATTTGAAGAGGATATGATGTGATGTATGTAAGGAAGTTTAGCAGATAACAAACACAAAGGGATGAGTAAATTAGTAATAACCAGGGCAGTGACATCATTTCTTGGCTTGTGTTTTAATTTCCTGTTGTTTCCAGCACTTCACCAGTACAATCGATCAAGTTTCGTACAAAACAATCAAGGGAATGGAACTTTGAGATATTTGTGTTTTGTTAGAACATTGCCTGTAAGGGTTTGTACTCGATGATCAAGAATGGTGACAAAACTTGTTGCTCGAAACATTCAGGAAAAAACAAAACTAATGCTTTTACTTGATCAATTCCAGTAATGATGTGAAAGATAACTGGGACGCAACTCAGTATTAAAAACTAGTCAACTTTGCAACAACCAACTCTCACCTCCAACCTGCCCCCCCCCCTGCCTCCACCTCAAAATGATAGAGAAAGCAGATACTTAAGTGGTAATTTAGTCCAGGTAAACATCAACAACAAACCTGCTTAGTGATCAAGAAGTTGTATCGGTCAAAATTCTTGATGTGCGACTGCGGTTTAGTGCTTTCCTCTGCAATCAAGTCCTTAATCATTTGCTTGTGATTGGTCAGGATCTCCTCCAATATGATTGGTCGAAGCACAGCCTTTGCCTTAGACTCGGACTGTTTCGAAAAGAGAGACAAAGTTATTCTCAAAGATAGCAGACAGTTCAACTTCAATTATCTTATAATAAAAGAGTACAACAACTGGTTGGTTTAACTCCAGTTGTGCCCCCCCTTCTGTCCTCCCCTCACCCCCCACCCATTTCTTCCCCAGTCTGGATCTTACTTACAGCTGTTGAACGACTTGTTGTCAAGTGGTTTTGCCTTTGCAGACTCATAACAAGTTGAAAGTTTTCACTGCAGCCATTAGCAACTAGTTGTATCCATTTTTACAGATTTAATATTTCTGAAACCTACACTTTTAAAGATAGATGCTGTGACAAAACCCTGATATTAATTCCTACGAAGAAAAGATATTTAATGACTCCATAGTTTGATACATACGCCTCATATTATCCATAATGTCCAAAATTGGCCCAAATTTAGAACTCTTATCTCACATTTGCATTTAAACTTATGATAACTATTGATATATGGGAAAGTAGAGTAACTAGACCACAAAATGGTTCTTTGTATATAACGTGACAGATTGAGGATGTCAAAGGGGCAACATAGGCAAAAATAGGCAAGTTCCTTCTCAAAAACCTGTACAAAAAAAAGAAAAAAAAACTTACACCAACAGCTACAGTAAATCAATCAGTAAAACTCTTTATCAATCAATCAGTAAAACTCTTTATAGGATAACCAAACATGCAGAGAAGTGAGGATTTCTTACCAAATCAGAGAGTAGCTTGGTCTCTACTCGAGGTACGACTCCAACGGCCTTCAACATGACGTCGTAAACGTTGAGAAGGACAATCTCAAAGTCACTAAAAGTTGGCTCAAACTTGATCTGAGTTCCCTCAAGGATGAGGCGGATGATGAACCCGGAGTGTTCAAAGGCTCGTACTGAGGTCTGAAATAGAGTACACAAAAATTTGAACGGAGATACTTGCAGATGAATTTAAAAAATTTTTGCCCAACATTTCAAATTTTCATACAGCTTTATATCTTCAGACAGATAGCCAGCCTTGTTAGGGTTGTTTTTTTAGTAGCATTTGCTTTTGCCAGGGATGCTAACTGAAACGCAATGGTAGTCTCTTTATAGTGCAAGTATTGGAAGCAACATGGTAACAATCAAACAAACAAGCCTGGAGTGACAGGGACAAAACATCAGGCAAAACAGGCTGTTCCAAGTACTTATTTTCGGCTCAAGTAATTTACAAAGAGTATTTAAACTTACCGGCGGTTGACATATTAAATTAGTAAAGTCATCCATAGATAGCAGACACAGGCTCTGTAGCTGATGTGTCATGAGTGCGGCCGCACAGTTAAAGAACGCCTCCAGCTTCTCCCCGTTGTGGTTGCTTGGGACCAGTTTCTTTCTGTTGCCTTGGAAGTAAATATTTTGAACCTCTGGAAACCACCTGCCGAAGAAGTGATATCAACATTGAGGGACTCGTGCATTAAATACAGACACACAGTAGTGATGTTTACAATGTCAGCAGGCTAAAGAAAGATTTGTGTATGAGGATTAAATTCAAGCACACAAATTGTTTTTTTGACATAAATGTTAATAAAAAAAATGTCATGTTTCTAGTTCGATTATATTGATCATTATGATTACCATAATTCTTTACACAAATGAAAAGATTAGAATGGAATAAAGTCAATTCCATGCAGTTTCAGTATCTCTCGAGTGAATAAGAACTGTGGATATCAAGTGTTTCATGATGGTGTCACTTACTTCTTGAGTAGTTTTTCTTTGGCCGAGTCAATGTGTCTCATGACAAGGTTCTGGAACGTAGCTAGCTCCATAGATACTGACTTTTGCTGAAATTCTTTGATATCCACCAATCGCAGACTCCTGAATAAATAAAATGAAAAAAAATGGAAAATATTATGGAATTTAGAAAAATTATTTTCGTATTACTAGGATGTTTTTTTGCACAAAAATACAAAACTTGTTTGGGAGACAATCAAATTTTTCAGAATTGAATGGAATGTTTCATTTCTGTCTTGATAGACATTTTGAGACTAAAAGATGGTAGGAGGGTAAATTAACTGTCATTGGTACGTTTTTCCGTACCATTTATTAAAGATCGATGAACCAAGTTTGCAATTAAATGGAATGTGCTAGCTCAAGTACAAGATGATGAGATGAAAGTATTATAACATACCCAAATGAGACGTGCCATAGTTCTAGGACCTGTAACATGGTGGGATTAGTGATGTTAAGGGTATCCCTGGTGGCCTCCAACGCATTCTGGTATGACTTATGCCAAGGTTTTGGAACCACGTCAAGCTCAGCCCGATGTGGTGGCACTTCTGTGGCCTTCTTCTCATCTTTCTCTCGGGGGTCTCTCAGCACAAAATCAACTGTGTACGAGAGTAATCAAAGTGACTAAGATTTAAAGACCGTTCCTGGATGAATCGTTCTAAAGGGCACCAAACTCCCAAATTGTAGCTATACATTTCTGTGTTAGGATACTATTTTTGTTCTACTCTTGTAACATCTCCTTTTGAATATTCATGTCATGTTTATGGTATAACTGATTAATGAGTAAAGATGGTAAATTGTCAACAATGCTGTACAGCACCAGTAACGATATGATGAATATCATTTAGTAAGGCAGAATCAATTAAGAGTTCCAATTCCTCGTCAGGTTAGCATTTTGTTCATTTAAAAGGAGGTTGAGGTGGGAGAAGGGGAGGATTGGATACTTCATACTTTTCAAATCCTGTTCAACCATTTTTAAACATAATGACTCACATGAGTTTTATAACACTGTACAAAAGAAATCGGTATTTGCAATACATTACCTACATTGTAGCACCGAAACAATGAAAATGGAGGCACATTTTACATAATATACAACTTTTCACTCCCCAGGAGCAGATTTTTAAGAAACCATTTTGTAAATCTTTTGATTTGACTAGTACCAGATCTGACCCTCCTCCTAATATTTGTTTCACAAGGGACAAATGACTTACCTATGGCTTTCTTCACACTGAGAAGATAATCTTCCCTCATCTCATCAGAAAGGTTCTCAATTGTCTCGTTATGACCATCCTTCAAACTTGGTGCCAACAACTTGAGGACTTTTTCCAACCAAGAATCCTCCATGGGTGCCACATGCTCTGTGTCAATGCCATGGTGTATGTAATAATAATATCTCTGTAAAATGAAAGCAGTAATTCAGTAGAACAGTTATTGTTCAGGTTTATTAAAGTTTATTTCTATAAATATACTGAAATAATACGCTTCATTGTACAACAACTGTTGCATTTGCATCACAATCAACGAAATCCCAAGAGGGGCATATTTTCTTACCAAGATATCTTTCTCGGCCGCTGTCGGTGAAGAGGATCTTGAGATGGGAGGCAATTCTCCTTCAACAGATGGTGGTCTGTTCATCTGCTTTTCTTCTTGCCTATTAAATGAGATGAAACAACGAAACTCGGTTCAGAGAGAACTATCCTATTCCAACCTGCACCATGAATTTACTATTTCCTACAGTGAAGTCACAGCAGACTAGTTTCTCCCCTCAGTTCTCTAAATATTTCATTTCCTAGTGCTTTATTCAGTGCTTAACTTTTTCACCCTAAATACTCTTCTTTTCAATTTCCTGAAGTTGATGTACAGCATATCACTCACTATTACGGTATAGTTTGATTATAAGGCACATACTGAAAGTGTCTTTGTAGTTGCTAATAGGCTCCTTTTCAAACCATTTTGAAGTTCTGATTTTTGTAACGTCTGCAACATATTTCTTAGAATAACAGCTCATGAGTTTATTGATCTTTCTGATCATAAAACCAGGCACCCACCATCATGCCAGAGGTTCAAAATTTAGAAAACACACCTAGGTTATAAAAGCACCTTTCAATGAGATTACGAGTCACATTTAATTGTTTCAGTGATAATTAACCTTCCTTCTTTAAGTTTTCAACTCACATAATAATATTAACGAGTGAATTTCTGAAGCTTTCTCTGTCCTTCCTAGGATGAGAGAATCCCTTTGATCTGGTACTGACTGCTCCGCCATTAGCTTCTGCCTCCCAACTCTTGGTTCTTCTCTTCTTCTTTGCATCCCCTGAAACGAAAAAGAGAGTGATGTACATTGTAGAGAATATTCATGAATTAATAATGCATGCAGCCAATAGGGATTATTTTATAATGTTAATACAACTCTACACCTGTCCTTCCATATCATGCTTCAAAGCACTCTTACTGGCAATATGAACAGTTCCTAACTTTGACCTGATAGAAGCATGATAATATTCATACTACTCATACTGTCAGTACAATTGCTTGAAGTGGGACACAAAGGTAATGTACAGAAGAAAATAAATCCCAGCTTGAATGAATTAACCACAGATCTAGGTTTGGCATGCTATATTATTTGATACTAGTCTTCAAGAAAGAATGCAATATTTTGCTTGTTTAATGCAGTATGTTGCATTTAATAGCAAGCTTGGAAGAGTTAGCAAGTTCCATCCTGACTATTGTTCAAACTATTATTCCAATATTATTACAATTTTTTTGCATAACTCCAAATCAAGAGATGGTAATTAACCATTCCGCTTGACAGTAACTGATTTTTCAGTCTAGACCTTTTTTAACATGAATAGTATCACAGATGATAATGGTGAACTTACTGGGACTCAACTCTGACATAATTGGAAGGTCTCGCACTTCGTCCTCTGGAGGCCTTCCAGACAAGATGAAAGATGGCGGATTGGCCTGCCATACTGGTTTGGTCCTCCTCTGCAAAAGGTTAATTTTAATTAAAAACAAATAAAATATTTCAATACCATAGAAACTGAATTACATGCAAAGCAAAGTAGGTTGCATTGAACAAAAGTCTTTTTCAGAGAAAATTCACGAAATTTTCACTATTTGGAAAATTTATCCCTACCCAATACTTTAATGATAACCAAATTAATAGGCCTACAGTATATAAAACTGAAGCTAATACTCACTGCAGGTAAAGTAGGCAGGATGGTACCAACATTGTTAGGGTTCTTTCCTTTGTTGATTTTATTGGAGTGATACTGAAAGAAAAAGCAAATGCAAACCTCATATCAATAACACATAGCCAGCCTACATGTGCATACTTTCCCCCATGCTCTGGTTGAGAACTGTGTGACGCACTGAACTAAGTGTCTGCTACAGCTTATATTCCCTTTAAAAGAAGATGACTTTTGTCTCAGAGCTATCAATTTCACTGAATGTAGGTCCAAATTAATATTTTACATGCTTTATAAATAGAGGTAGCCAAGCCAATGAAATGTAGTCCACTGTGTTGACATGAACATTAAGAATATAACATCATGATATGAATTCATTTTATCAGCACTAATTTTCATTACTTGGTGGACTAAGTCCACCTAGTGGTCTTAAACCCCCAGCTTAGGGCATAGCTGAATACTCTTTAAATCTCTAAAATTAGGTGTAGATTTAATACATCTTTGGGGATGGCCACTATCAATCATAAAGAAATGCTTGATACAATGATAGGCAACTTACCTGCACATCTGCCATTTGGAGTTAGCCAGCTGAGCGTCCCACTGTGGTTTCAACTTAAATGATCCATTGGTTTTCTGAAATAAGATAGTCTTGTGCAATATTGGTCGCGGAAGCCCAAATTTTGTCCGAGACAGCAAAGTTTTAATATGTTGTGGTTAAGGCTGGGTTAGGTATGCTGAGTTATGAAACGGTTAGGCTTTACTTTTTGCCTGTTAGGATTGGCCCAGCCTAATTTCCAAGGTTTCGAAGGTTAGGGCTACAAATTGTAATGAAGCTGTTACAGTGTTAGAAATTATGTTCAATGTTCCCTTATTTGACTTAACCGACAGAATGCACCAAAATTGGGTCTGAGTCAGAAATCTTCAAACGTTTTTGCGACTTCGGTACAACTCGCACTTCAGACTTTAGTCCTACTTCCTAACGTTACTTGTTATTCAAGTCGCAATTCAGTATGCAGTGGGAACTTCGAGGCATTGGTTACTAAGCAACATGTACATTCGATATTGAATAGGCAGACCCTGTGAACGTTTTGTGATATCCCTGTCAACAATGTGTTGTGTGTGTCTTACTTACCTAAATATCTACAATTGGGCCAAGCGATATATTTTTAAAACTATCTTTTAAGACTTGAAAATAAACGTTTTGCGAAATAGGGACCATGGATGAGCATGGGAATGTGTTTTTGTTGGTCAAATTTTGTTCATGTTATTGGAGATATTAAAGATCCGAAGTTACGAATTAGGGCCAAGGAACGCCAATTAAGCAAAAAATAGAGAACTTTTCATCTACAGCGTTAATCACGAATTCATACAACTTAACGCAATGTTACTCCTAACATTAAAGGAACCGGGCACCCAACATTCCCGCTACCCGAACTTATTACTTTGAAACTCCCGATATGCAAAGAGGAACGTACCTTAAATACTACAAGAATACATTCGCAGGGGCGTATCCAGGGGGAGGGGGGCGCAACAGGCGCGCGCCCCCCCCTATTGGCCGTCACCAAAAAAAAAAAAGTTTAGCAAAAAAAAAAAAAAAATTGATGACGACCTTTATGTGAGATGTCGGTGATTTTGTGTCCATTTTTACTGGAAATGTTGCTTATTATTAAGGTCGAAAAATGGATCACATATAGCACCATTTTGCATTTCAGCCCTTCTTCGAAAGCAAAAATTGTCCACCCCTCCCCTTAGACCCATCCCCCAGGACGGCGATCATTCATGCCTGACGCCCCCCCTATTGGAAAATCCTGGATACGACCCTGCATTCGTCACTTGATTTGAAAGGCAAAACCGCAAAAGTTTACTTTTTTAAACGTATTGTGCATCCCTGACATCACATTTACTTGCTTCAAGTTCATTGTTGCTAAAAAACGGTTTATAAAGAATTATTGAACATAGATTTTAACTGGCATATATTCGAAGTTATGAATGAACATTCCATAAGGATGTTTAAGCTATATTTATATATCAAAATTGTGTATTTATTAAACAAATCATGTAGATGCTTAGCGCTTATTTCTACACGTCAGCAAATAATTACCTCTGAACTGTCATCTAAAGCTGACAAGGAATTTGAGGCTTAGCCTCAGTTGACAACACTTTGAAGAATTTACATTTCTGGACTTCTTTGTGTCTGAGCATAATTTCCAGGGTCAAACCGCTTGTAAAGGAACTTTTAGTATGCTAAAATTTCGGCCCTATGTGATGACCATGAACTTTTGGTATGCTAAACATTTGGTACAAAGTGATGCCTTAGAAAGTCCTCATAGCTTCAGTTTAGTTGACTTGTCATGGGAAAAAGAACTTGACAGGATCATGTTAACCCCTAAGGTTTCTGGCTGTAGATCTTTACTGATGTTAGTAATGTACATTTTGTGTCCCTAAAAATTTTAAGGGATATCTAAGAGACACTGATGTTGAACAAATAAGTTCCCAACTTGAGGGAAAAGGTGTAAAGGGTGGAGGAAGGAAAAGGGAGGTTAATGAAAGGTCGGGAATGAAGGACACATGGACCATCCAACTTCGTCTGGAAGAGGGGGACCATTATACCGTTTCTTTCCTGTTAGGTTTCCTGTCAAAGAGGCAGGTAATTCCATATTAAGGAAAGGACAAGAACAAATATTTAACTTGAGGTTATTATGCAAAACTACAAAAGAATCAGTTCACACGAAAAAAAGAGAAAAAAAAACCAACACAAGAAATGGCTTCTATCCATTTTAATGACAAAAAGGAAGGCATGATATTTGGTATACTGCCTACCATGAATACATTAAATGCTGAGAATAACAGTTAACACTGACGATATTGACAGATGATATATATATATATATAAGTGTATACTAAGACATAGAAAGTAATTTTGTAAATAGCATAATTCAAATGAGCAAAAAACAAATGAAAGACTTGCATGGAATGCACTTGGTGCCATAACTAAAGTGGCATAAACTACAGTGTACAAAAAGTAGAAATAACAAAAAGTACCAAAACAGTGTAGGATCCAGGATGTCTCAGAAGACGGGGGGGGGGGGGGGGGGGGCTCGTAAAAAACGGTCAGTATATACTAAACATATTATCAAAACAATGTTGCATGAAAAATAAATAAAAACAATTTTCGCTGTCATTTTTTTTTCAAAAATTATCTTTGTTACTTTTTCATTCGATTAACATTTTCAGAAAGGGATGTCTGGGCCCCCTAGCCCTCTCGATCTCCTCTGTAAAATAGTCTTCAATAAAACAAATTTCTCGTTGCAATATTTCTCTGCTGAATATCATCAATGAGGACACAACACCTTGATATGAACAGAATGATTGTGAATTATGGAACACCCATTTCTTAAGAAAATGTGCCATTACTGACAAACATGAAGTTAAATGGCATGTTGCCTTTCAAACACCACTGTTCTTCACTTGAGGAATTTGAAAAAGACGACTTGAGTTAATTTGACCATCTTTAATCTCCACAATTGCAAACATCTGTATTTGAAATTCAACTGAACCTAAACCTAGAAGGACCATTTTACCGAGGACCAATTTACTGATATTTCAGTGAAGACTGTACCTGTTACCCTGTACTTATTATTATTTAGAAATAGGCACAGGCCTTCTTAGTGTCGATAAAGCTTATAGATATAAGTTAGAAGTTAAGAACAACCCAAGTCCATCATTTCAACTAAAGCATTTCAGGTTTAAAGGAGAAAGACATCAACGTTGAAATTAAATATCAAACCTCGTTAACTAATATATAAAAGAAAATTTAAAGTGCTTTGCAAAATATAACATTCAGTCACTGTGTACATGAAACGATGCACTACCAGATTGTAGAATTGACGTCAACCAAAAGTGGTTTGACAAGGTACTTAAGGAAAACATGGTACTTGCTGGAAGTAAAAAGAGCGCTACAATGATCTATCTTTGATTTAGCTGGATTTGCATGAATTTGCTGAAGGTTAACTTGATCATTTTCATCTTTGGAGTAAGGTCTTTCTGTCTTCAGCTAGCACATGTCCCTCCTATCATCGCCCCTAACATATTAACATGAACACATGCTGATCCACAAATCAGGGAATAATTCCAGGTTCGACTTTTGTCTAGCAGCTTTGATGGCTCTGAATTTTGTCTCTAATTAAAAAATAATGGTTTCTTCGTTAAAATATTGTTACACGTCGATGCACTTGTATTATCATTTGACCAGTTTTGCGATGTGGATAAATTATTCCCAGCGGATGTATCGATCATCGCATTCCCCACACTCGCAATAAATAATACAAATATAAAGTAAGTTTAAAAAAGAAGATAAAACACACGACCACCTTGCTAACAATTCGATGATATTATACGCTATGAGTTTATGTAATAATCAAATGTTAGGTCTACAAAATTGACAAAAAATTCATGGTTTTTCTACAAACATGTATATATTTCGTTAACGAAGCTTGAGCCCAAAAGAAAACTGCTACAGCTCTTCGTGTTTTGGTCCGGAAAATTCCTCAAAGGAAATGAAGCCATCCTCATCCGAATCCTGGCCTTTAAATATAACATTAACTGCATCTTCCACTGTACCATGTCTCTCAAGACCTCCAACCGCCCCAGTATTGACAAAGTCAAGCAGCTGTAGGAAATGAAAGAAAATATTTAGCAATATAAGTTCAAATGAAGTTTTCTTAAATGGGTGGCTGAGCCTGCTTCTTTAACAGAAATCAATTTTTATGGAAATTAATAAATTAGTTCATCAGAGAATGAGATATTCAACATGAAAAAAATCTTGCTTCTGAGAGTTAAATATTTTTTGTATTTCTGTTGAATAGGCAGATTAGCTGTGCGATCTTTCATACGTCCAAAGCACTATGCTAGGTGACAGGCATGTGAGTTTTAATAACCCTTATTATTGCCACCATCAACATTGTGAAAGAGCCTGACTGGTCACTTGCAAAGGAAGACTGTAAAATATCCTTGCATCATGTTCTTATTATTTATTTTTTTAGGGAGGGGGTGGTAAAAATAATATGTATGTTTTCATTAAAATGGAGAAAACCTGGGTAGAGACAAATTGTGTGAATAATTGAACCCCACCCCCACCTTGAAAGTTGCATTTTACATTTGTTAGGAATTCTATGTCATCCTGACCAAGTTATGTACCTGGCACCATTTACACATTATTTGATACTAAACAAATGATAAATATTTGGTTAACAACCACATTACTAAATCGTTATGAAATATTTAATTCAATATCACAATGTGAAGATGGCAACCTTCCCAAACCCTCCAAAGTAGGTGACTAAAATACCTGCCAATGTTGCATTTGTGGTGGAGTTCTGTGACAGGTTTTGTTCCCCGATACATTTATTATATATATGAATTAAAACTTTTCACAATATTAATAATAATATTTACATCACAACTCGTCATGCTTTTGACCAGGAAATTCCTCGTGGGAAATCATGCCATCCTTATCTTTATCCTGAAAGTCAAATATATTCTCAACAGCAGAATCCAAACTTTCGTCTTCCTTTAGCCCTCCTAGCCCTTGGGCAGAAAAGAATGCTTTCATCTGCCAAAGAAAGTCAAATATATTCTCAACAGAGAAACAAAGAAAACAGAAATTGGCAATATAATATTAACTGCTTGTGACCCAGCATTGGGAGATTTTCTTACACTTTGGCTCATTCAATAGCCATTGATTTCAAACAATCATTGCTTTTTTAATTGAGTCACAAGAGACGTAAAGCAACTTAGGTTATTTTTAGAGTGACCTTGCACAGTATGTCAGTGAGATGAGATGGCACCAATGGAATTAGTATGACGAGTAGTGATGTAAATGTGAGAAAAATGATACTGTTTTACTGTCTTACAAGAAACAGAATTGTCTGACAGGGAAACGATGGATTGTGCGACTTACCTTCCAAGGATAGTGTCTGTCTACTTTCTCAAATGGTTGTTGGATAGGCATGGGGGGGGGAGGGGGATATTAAGGAAACCAAAACCTTTTCAACGAAATCAATGCATCAATTGACTTATTATTGGTAAACACAAACTTTTGTACAAAATAAAGACACACTGTTTTTTTCTTCTTATTATGTACATGAAGTACAAACCTCTTTCTTGGAGATTTGCTTATCCCCATCAAAGTCCATTTTCTTAAATAAGTTTGGTGTTGGTGGTTTGTCTAGGATCTTGACTAGCTCAATCCTGTAGAGCACCTCTCCTCGGCTTTCGTCGGGAACGATGGCACCTACGTAAATTAGGCCAATACAATATTATTTAGGTGAGAAGGTTGCAATATTTAAAAATTAACAAAAGTTGAATGAACAAATCTCTGAAGGTTTCTTAACTTGATTGATTACAAGATTGTTTTGAGTAATTCTCAATTGCTTTGGAAGAATTGCCAACTAGTCTCAAGCTACCTAATGTTAGGTGTCCTTGTGCAAATCAAAGATATTGAAATGCTTGTTTTGTTGTCATTTGCAATATCATTGATATGAAAAGTGACAACCTGTACAATGTTGGTAAAGTTTTAAACAACATAAAAATTAAAGTTTTAGATCCAGCCTCCAGACAAGAGGACCATTTATGTTAAATTTGTGTTATCCGTCCCAGTTTAATTGAACTCGGCATTTTTCAAAATGTCTTATTCTGAAAGGTGGACACAAAGTATTAGATTTAGCATTTTACATGTAAGTTTGCATGTATGCAATATTACAGATCATATTGTTATTGTCTTGGGTCACACATACAGTAAGTATACCTGAGTTTTGGTGACCGTCAATTTCTTGGCCAAAGATGTAAATTTCTCGTTTTTCTCCAACACACATGTCTTGAAGGCTTTTCTCCCAACCACTCATGACTTTCTGGTCTCCCAGCTTGAAATAAAATGGATCACCTTTGGTTTCACTGAAAGAAAAAGAAAAATGTCTATGTAAATAAAAGCATGTGTATGTACTACACTATACAATAAAGAAAAAATGCAATACAATATGTCTATGCAATAGACAATTATGTGTATGCAATGCACTACTTCTTAATGGATCGCTGTCATAAATGATTATGTTTACTGGCTGCAGCAAACATAATCACATTTTTGACAAGAAAACTAGTTCTCTGACAAGACAAACACACATAACTAGATTGACCTTAAATCAGGCTTACATACATAGTTAGCAATCTGTTGTGTATGTGTGCTTGAGAATGCTATGAGGCAATAGTGTGAAATTATGACTATGAGGCAGGACTGAAAGCCGGTTGGAACTGCAATGTATTCAACTCAAGCTACATGTGGTATTTAAGACCCTATTACAGTAGAAGGTCATTGGATAGGGTGGGTGGTCATTGACATGACTAAGTCATAGTGGCATCGAGGCCTGGGGAGGGTCTGGGAACATTTACATCACTATACCCTATAGTATTTGTACTCAAAATATTTCTTCAACTATTATGAAAATACAGTTACTCTTTATATTAGATTGCCCCATATGCAGAGCTCCCAACTGATCCGCATTTCGCGGGGTGGACCCGCATCCTAACACCCAAACCCGCTGACTGCGCAAGCATCCGAAAAACCCGCATTGCCAATTGTCAAGTATACATCAAAAAAATTGCATCAAATTTTGACTTAGCAACCATCATTTCTTTAGCATTTAGCATAATAAAGTATAAAACCTCCTTTATAGCATCAAATTAGCCTATATTTCTTGTCATTGGGGCGAGCAGCAAACATTTTCATGCCACGGGAAAGAATGAATTATCACCTATTCAATTTATTGATGTTACACACAAAAAATAAATATTTCTCAGAAAATTTTGGGTGACAAAAGCCTTTCTTAGTGCCACCATTTTACATGTAGGCATCACCAGGATTCCAAAAAAATCAAAAGGGGAGGGGGTCACCCCCTCCCATTATACCCCTCCCCCAGGACGGCGATTCGTGGCATGGACCCCGCATTTGCCTTCTCAAGAGTTGGGAGCTATGCATATCCCCTCCATATTTGCCCATGCCCCACAGGCATTGCTAGAACAGTGTGTCAAAGCTTGTTGGAAATCCTGCGGTTATTTATTTCACAATGTTAATAATAAATATTAAACGTCATTTCCATAGAATGGAATGAAAGGACTGGTTATAGTATCTTCTACTAATTAGTACGCCAAGGTATATGGAAATTATTCTCGCTGAACTAGTACCAATACTTTGAATCTTTCTTAGCGGTATACAGTTTCGGCCCGCCTGTGGGCTATACATATCTTGGTCAGGGATTAATTTATCCAATATCGCATCACAAACTGGACCAGTTGCTATACAACTGTAAAGGCGTATAGCTCTTTGTTCGTTCCTTTTTTGATGGGTTGTAAGATATCGTAAGATTACCTAACAGTTTTCTAGAAAGGAATGAGACTTGACTGTTGAAGTTGAGAGGGAAAAAACTCAGCCTTCAAAATTGCTACTCAAAATGTGAATAATAAGTCATTCCCTGTAGGCGTGATACTCCAACTTACAACTTCGGTCACATCTCAGCTTACATAGCAGACAACATTCCTATTAACATATAAATTTTGACTTTCAACTTACGAATCATCAAATTTTTCGCCATCGTCTGTATACTCTCCTGTATAGCTGATGACGAGATAATCTCCATCTTTGGTTTTTTGTTCACAAGTTTCTGCCTCTTCTACAACAGTAAACCTTGCATAACCTTCATCTTCACAAGAAATCACGGTTAGCAACGAACCGAAGATCACAGATAAATAAATTCTGAAGATATTCATTATGTAAATAGTTTCAGCTGTTAATTTGCAACGATATAATCACGAAGTTGATTGTTCGATGATCACATGTAACATACACACACTATCCGTTTCTGATTATCAGCGGCCACTGGTTTTATTTATAATACAAGTCAAATTTTAAGACAATTATATCGAACCTTGCAATGTATGTACACGTATGTACACGTGTACGCGCCTGCCCGCTCCAGCTCATCATGCTTGAGTACGCATAGGGTGAATTCTATTGATATGGAAATTTATTTATACAGAGATCGATCAAAATGTAAATTAATCATGCACGGATAGTTTTGAGGTCATAAATTGGTGCCGTTTGTTTACGTGGAAGCAAAAACGTCACTTCGTCAGTAGAGTGTTGAATAAAAGGGTGCATGAGTGAGGTGCATGAGTAAACACGGTAAGCATCTACAGGTGTATGGTCAGGGTCCATGACAACTCCCTGGTGTACGCCGTGTGATGATGGTGATCCATAAATCAGTACATGACGATCGGAGGTGAACGTGGAAAGCGGCGAATGGTGAATACTAAGAGATTCGAGCTAATATAGCGGTACACAATAACACCGTTCTAATAAGGGTGTATGCATTTCTCAAGGTTTTCGTCAATTTGTTTATGTGAGTCTTTTACAGTGATGATTATGCTTTTGAAGGGAGTAAAGCGTGAAAACTTCATTATGAATTTGGATCCCTCTGAATCCACTGCCCATTGACATGATTCACATAAAAATCGCGCAAGGTCTCGATCGTAGGCCTACATGGCGACCGGCCGGGGCAGGGGAAGGACACACCACAAACTAAGTTTATAATGACAGAAACTTACAAATTTCCCTACAACGCCATAACTTTCAACAATCGTCATATCACGGACGCTGAAACCACGGTTGTAACAATATGAACAACTGAATCAAGCCACAAAACTTGAATGTCTTTGATCCACTCGTTTTTCAAGCCAACCATTGTTTTTTTTTCACACAACAAATTTAATACTTATAACAAATAAATTTGTTTGGGCCCATACCTTCCCCCTTCCTTGTTTGCTAGCGATTCCGCTTCACTCTGGGAAGGGACGCAACAGGGGCCGCGGCGCTCGCCGTTCCATGTCTGTTCCATAAAGCAACATGTAAAAACGGCTGATTTGTGAGCTATATAAGTCTAGTACAAATACAGGTGATTAATATTTCGCACAACACATACGAACCACGTATTAATGTCAGTCAGCTAAAATTACAGGTAGAATCAGTCAAAATTTGCAAATATGTTACACGCTATAATGAGTTGCTACTAAAGAGATCTGGGTTTCCAGCCGTAAGCTTTCACCATGCCAGAAATGGAAGGAATTTTGTATAAATGGACCAACTATGTTTCAGGTTGGCAAATGGTCCAAACGACCAACGTAATAATAATAATGGTAACGACTTCGAGTCGTCCAGTCACTAAGCACTCGTAGTCATGCTAAGTAGCACTAGCATACTCACTAACTATTCATACGTACTTAATTAAGTACTTATATTATTACTTATTCGATAAAGGACTCATACAATAGTTCGAAATCACTTTTATATTTTAAAAAACAACTAAAACCTTTCTTTATTAAATAAGCATGTGTAAAGTTTCTAGTTTATTTCCTTATGTTTAGGTATATTTTGGTGGAGGGGGGGGGGGGGGGTTGTGTGTGTCTGTTGTTGGTGGCCTGGGCTTGATAAGCTCTGCTTCTGCCAGGTCTCCCCCACTTCACATCATTGTATATATCAATTGTTTAATTTCTATGGAATGTTTATGTTTTGTTTATTCAAATGTTATATGTTCACTTTGTTTATGTTATGGTGAAGTGGAAATAAATAGTTTTCAATTTTAAAAATTTTCAAAATTACTCCAATGTTTACGCACAGTATAAATTGTAGTTAGTATACTGTACAGGCTAGTCTTTGAAAGCATTACAATTCATATTACACTGCATTCTGTATCCCAACTATATTGGCTTTTTTGGCAAAGATTCAGACATATAATTGAAGACATTTCTATCAAATTATGAGATTGATGTTATGACAACTAGTTTTTTGCTCCCAATGGACCAATTGTTTATCAATTTAACATGTTTATAATTTGAGTCCCACTAATTTATACATGCATTAACCTTTCAAATAGTGTCCATAGTACTTACTCCCTTAGGTTAGCCTAGACATCATTGTTTCAACTGACTTTCAACTATTTATATACGAAGTGATTATTCGCAGGGCAGCCCGGCGAATAACATACACAGACACCTTATTCGCAGGGCTGTGATGATTTTGAAAATGGGTTTTTATTGGCTTTCAATGACATCATTTTTGATGTGACTTCATTCATTTGACCTCTGCACCTTAACGGCGCGCAAACCCGAAGTTCTTTCATTTCTTTAATCAGATTCACCATCTTTGCCGGTTTTTTTTATGGAGAAATGTTCCTGCTACATTTTCAATGTCATGAATTATAAGAAAAATATTGTTTATGAACCGACTGACATAAGAAGAACTTAATTGCATTTGCACATTAAATTTAAGATTCAGCCCTAGGGGCCTAGGCCCTAGGGTTAAGTCTGTAAGTTCTAACGTAGGTAGCCTAGCCTAAAGTACATGTCACAAGCGTTACTGTTGGGCTAGCCTAAATGGACTAACCAATGGTTGCCACTGCCTAGGCATGCTAACGTTAGGTGTAGGCAGTGATTAAGAATATGAAAGGATGGAACAGTGGGCCCCAAGAAACTGGCTCATTAGGAAATTTCTCGGGTCCCCATACTGATATCAATTTCAAAGTGTGTATGAGGCAAAGGCCAATTTCAGGGACATCAAATATGATATGTTAAGGGTCCCAGATTTATGAGATGCAAAAAGGGCTTCTGAAAAGTCAATTTTGGGGTCCTCAATTATGCCAATCTTATATGGCCCCATAACGTCATTAAAGATAGGTTCTACTTAAGCCATATTAAAGGGGCTTGAAAGGCCGGTTTTGCTATTGATACCAGTTAGTTTAGGGGCCTTGAAAAAGCCAACCTTTTGGGCCCAAATAGTCTTAGCCACTTCATAAGCTAATTTTTGGAACCCCAGCAGTTCAATTTTAAAAGCTTATTTTAAGGGAGCTTACCTTGGGATTGGCCAAAAGCCGACATTGCCTTAAAGCCAATATGGTCAAGGGTGTGACACTCCCCCCCCCCCCCCACACCTTTACATGCAAATGAGCAGTCACTCTGCAAAACAAAGGTGAAAATGAGGGATGACATTTTTTTATGTTGGCGGTACTAATGCTAGACTGGTTCAATCTTAAGGCCCTAGGCTCCCAAAACCAATCCTAGCAGCATTAAGATAGGACTCTCAAAGGCCAATAAATTCCCCAAAATATAGTGGCTCCCAATTAGGACTCTCCAAAAGCCAGCTGGTGCCCAAAAAGCAAACCCGAATAGCCCCAAAAGTTACTGAGCCCGTTAACCAAGTCTAAGGCTGCCCTGTGAATAAGGTGTATGTGTC
>JAIPMN010006051.1:0-28576 GCA_020650975.1 Apostichopus californicus
TATATTTATATATGCATATATATACATATAAATACATATAAATACATATATATTTATATATATATATAGTTATATATAGTTATATATAGTTATATAGAAATGCGGATAAGAGATAAACAGGCACAAGACACAACATGCTGTAAAAACGATCTAAAAGATTTTAATAAATAAATAATTAAATAGTAGTAAAGTCAGAATAGTATCAAATCTCCCAAGACAAAGAAGAAGGTTAAACTTGGTAAACTGATACAGTCTACCGACAATTACCATGATATTTCAGAAGGATAAAACTTTGTCGTTTCATGTGCAAATACGTAATGAAAATACAGGACAGAAAATACAGTGTGTATATAAATTTATATAAATATATATATATATTTATATATATATATAATTGAAATCGTAATGAGTTGGAAAATAAAGAGCAGTGAAAAAACTTCCAGCCTCCACCGGGATTTGAACCCGGGCCTCCCGCTATATATGCGGACACCCTTTATACAAAGAGCCTATGGTGTAAGCTATGCAGGCTAATCTTAGGGCCTGAGGTGGATTTACGACCGTGGCAGGTCGATTACGTAACACAAAACTTTCCTAGCTATAGTGTGCTTTAATTGGAGACAATAAAGCAGATCTTTAAATCCTTTGGTTAATTGCAATAAATACAGTGTAATTAGGTCAGCAAGATCTGAACTCAATTTTTACCAACAGAAGTGAATATGGGTTTATAATGTCTGATCTTTCGCCTCCTTCTGAGAACAAACAGTAATTGTTATGCGCACCCTGAAGCAGGGAATCCTGTCTGTCCTCTCAGTTCCAATACCTCTATATTTCAAGTATATCTATCTGGCTTAAATGAACAATTAACAATGCAAATATTGATTAAAGTTATATCAAAAATTCTTGGAAGGGGGAAGTATAAAACAATAATGTGACCCATTTACCAATTTTAATGAAAGAGGTGGAATTGTTTAGTAAGTTGCAACGATATCCAGAAACCATAGAAAAGCAATATAGTCTATCCCTTTCGTAGATATCTTAAGACGCTAATTTTTCCTAGCATATACCGGCGCTGTGGCCGAGTGGATAAAGGCGGTGGCATTTGAAGCACTGGGACTTAGCAATCGGGAGGTTCAGGGTTCATTACCCGCCGGGTCATAGTAAGGTGGGTTTTCATCCAAGAGTTATCTACGGTTTTTCCATCAAAAATGACTTTCTAAATTGAAAAGATTCCAAATTTGAGTTAAAATGTTGAATTGGAAGCCACCCGACGTGTAAGTTGTAATCCATAAGCCCTTGCGGGTTTCTCCCATATTTGTAGTCGCTTAAGCGTTGTAAAAATAACTGCTGATTATTTGTATTATGATTATATTCTTTTCATGTACCATATCACTTTAAAAACGTCTGGTCCATACAGTTGAACATCAAATGTCAAGGTCGTTCCATCAAACAATTTAGAATGAGTAGAAAATGTCGTTCCTAGACAGAGATATTCTATTCCTCTAAGAGAAGCTATGTTTGTTTTTAAGTTTACTCCATATGTCGTCTTGTCTGGTTATCAGACGAGGAAACTTCAAAAGTTTATCGTAATGGGTCGTAAATTCATCTTAATTAGATGACTATTTACATTTCCAGTTAAACGCTTTAGCTTGTTACTCATTAAACAGAATTTGTTTGCGTAATACATAGGGCTGCTGTTGATATGTGGGAGGCAAGCGACCCTTTGGGGTTATTAGAATCACTGAGGATTAGAGGAAATTAACCATCAGAAACTATCATCCTGGAATTACTTTTCAAACAAAACTGTTTACTCGCTCTGCTCACAAAACTACTTAAATTTTAATTTTAATTTCTCCCTTTTCAGGGTTTTTTATTAATGAGGTGGTTGTGTTGGTAATTAAATATGAAAATTTAAAAATAAAAGGGATTAATTAAACCAACCGCCTCTTGAGAAATCAAGTAATCGTAAAATGATTCTTTCCGAGGTAATGTCCGTGCCACAATTTCATCAGCACAAAGTGCATTTTAAGTTTGTTACATTATCATCACAAAATATTACAGAATAAATCTGTCTTTTGATCACAGATATCGATAGTTGGGGCTATAGGCTCACATCATTTACATATGACAGAAACTTACCTAGCATTATGTGTATCATAGCATATATCAGAGCAGAAACCTGTAACACAAAGTTGTTACTATCATTAATAGCTATTGCCCATAGACAGGCAAGTTGCACCTTCTAAGGTGACAAGAAGTACTTGATAACAAATTTTTCGTATAAGTCAAAAAATTGCTATTTTACCATTACCTCACATTATATGATGTAATCCTTTAGATGAACTTTGTATCAAGTTCTACTCTTCAGGCTGAATAATTCCAATCTGCTGTTTTGGACGTGATTAATACAATTCCGTGGAGCTGCGTAGAGAGAGGGTGACGGAATATTGAGAATTTGAGAATCAAAAGGTAATCAGTTACCGTAGATTTGGTTTATAATTAAAGTGTAACTTTTCTTTGTTTGATCTATTGTAATTTTTGTTTTGCATTAATACTGCAACGCTTTGGTATAATTGATTGACAAGTCAAATGCTCAAGAACCTTGGTATTTAAAGTAGGGGCTGCGACCCACTGAATAGTTGCCAAAAAGACAAAGAAATTTCATGGATTTACAGGGAAAATACGTGGAAAACTCTTTGGCATAAATCACTTCAAAAGCTGCAAAAGAAGGAACAAAGCACATTAAATCAAATAAAGATTTTTCAAAGGGAGGGGCATACCTCCTGCCTTAGTCTCTTACCCCAGATCACAACATCTCAAAGGGAAGGGATACCTCCTGTCTATATTATCCTATGCCCAGGTCACAACATCTCAAAGAGAAGGGGATACCTCCTGCCTTTAGTCTTACCACCAGGTCACAACATCTCAAAGGGAAGGGGATACCTCCTGCCTTTAGTCTCACCACCAGGTCACAACATCTCAAAGGGAAGGGGATACCTCCTGCCTTTAGTCTTACCACCAGGTCACAACATCTCAAAGGGAAGGGGATACCTCCTGCCTTTTAGTCTTATCCCAGGGCACAACATCTCAAAGGGAAGGGGATACCTCCTGCCTTTTGTCTCCTACCCCCAGCTCTCAACATCTCAAAGGGAAGGGGTACCTCCTGCCTTTAGTCTTACTCCCAGGGCACAACATCTCAAAATAAGGGGGGATCCTCATGCATTTAGTCTCTTACCCCCAGGTCACAACATCTCAAAGGGAGGGCAGGGGATACCTCCTGCCTTTATTCTCCTATCCCCATGTCACAACATCTCAAAGGGAGGGGGTACCTCCTGCCTTTATTCTCTAACCCCCAGGTCACAACATCCACCACTGGAGGGCACTCCAAGATGATCAAAGTTAAAATTGAGGTCACCAAGCAAAAACTGTTTGAATACCAGGGCTCTGGAAACCTTAAAAGATGAATTTCACTGCATCTAGTAAATTGCTATATTTTACCAATGAATATCCCTGCATAACTTATGACTGTACAATTCAGTTTTGGCAAGACATGCAGGTTTTTTTTTCCTGCTTAAAAGCCAGCAAATTTAGATTCTATACCTTAATGTAATTAAAATGTAAACTTTGAAGATCTTTATCAATCACCTGACAAAGCAAAAAATAAAATTGCAATTTGATCTGGCTCAACTGTTGAAATTGAACGTTCTTTGAAAAGGTTTGCCACTCGTGTTTGATGTTAGCAATTTGATCTCAAACGCTGATTGTTTGTGCTTCTTCAAGCACCATTCCGAGCACGTGTAAACTTTGTAAAGAGCGTGTCATTTTTATTACAATATTTGTATAATCTAAAACAAACGGGGAAACAAAAAAAACTGTAACTAGACTGTTTGTTCCCAACCAAAACAAATTAAATTTAGCAAGGGCTCAATTATTTGAAATTGTCAATGCCACTCAATAAATTTTTTTTTTGAGGAAAAGAAGAGTTTTTAGTCAAACTTGCTCATTGTTGTGTTAGCGATGTACCATCATGCTCTGCACTAATACATGTACAGGGATGTGCTCAGGAATATTTGAGTGCCGGGCAGATTGTGCGGAAGTGTGATCCACACCCTGGGAGAGGGATCTCACAGGTGGGGTACCCCCTCCCCACTGGACAAATTTTGCACATGAAGTATGCTTAGGTGGTGCTATTTTTCCTATTCTGTACCATGTATTCTCCCAGATTTTGGTTATGGTAAAATTTGTTAAATTATCATCAAAAAAGTGCCGGGCGGAAATGTTTAAAATACTGCCCGGTGCCGCCCAGTGTGAGCACATCCCTGCATGTATGTACAGGACTGACTGACTGAATGTCTTGTAAATAGCTTTTTCTGCAGAATGGCGCTTCAGCCAGCCAGGGGCAAGAGCCCCTGACCGGTAAATATAAGACTCCTAAAATGAGAGATCACAAAAGTTGAGATTTTTTAAAATTTGAACTTTGTGGGCCGGGTGGGAGAGACAGGTGGCTGGACGGTGACAGGATGGTAGCATGTTTTGAGGATTGGAGAAGGCGATGAGTGGTGGTGATGGTGGTGAGTGGTGGCTGGCTTCAATGGTTGGTTCTGGTTCTTTACAAATCCCCTATTTCTAATCGATGGATAGGATTTGGAGGCTATGTACAGGAGCAAAATAATGACTGCTTCTTGTAACGTTTGCTTTAACAAAGCAAGGTTTTCAGACCTCCATAGGTGAATCTACAGTAAAATTGTTTGTAGGTTAAATTGTAAACAGGGTCATACATTGATAGAAAACAAGTCGATCATCATGCTATGTTAGTCAGTACTAAAATCCCAACATCATGTAGGTCTATATGTCACTTTAACCAGTGATATGTCATAATTCAGTTATGAGATGAAAATAACTCCCTTTTTCTTAAATTTTCTATTAAATTTGTACATGTGATTAATTTTTTTTAGAATGACACAAAGGTAAGAAGAGTCTGGGTGGTAAAATTGTGGATGCATAGTCAGTTCAATGAAAATAATTTATTTATACTAACTAGGCTTACTGAAGCTTCATATTGGGAAATACATTTAAGTGTGTGTCTAAGCTTGTTCAAGTTGAAATCTTGTTTCCAAAATTAAATACTTTAGGTTTGTGTAAAATAACAACTTCAACACGATTTGAATAGGTGCTTTACTCATGCTTTAATACTAATACTAATGCACCAGAGGTCTAGCCTTAATGTGGATATCAACAGATGGGCTAATTTGGTTTGTAGTCATTATGGATCACGTTAATGTATCTCTCACATATTCTAGAAAGTCAGCATTTTGTACCCTTCTTAGGCATGTCTTCAAATTTTGACAGCAAGTATTTTGGACATATTATGAAATTTATGGCTGCTATCTTACCTGTTTTGTTGTACGTCAATTTGCCAAACGTCTTAGGTAGAAACCCACATCCTGTCATCTTAATTGAGTAGTGCCCTCTTTAATTACAGTCAATAGTTTGTACAACAACCAGCGTCAAATTCATGTTTTTGTGACAAACGAAATCATGGATAAACATTATTAATGTGTGGAAGAAATTTGCTTTCTCTTTCAATTTCAAAGATTTTTTTTTTTATTTGCCACATATTGATTAGTTTCTGTATATCTGTGGCGTAAATCGGTCACAAGCCAAGTGTTTTTGTGATTGTAGTAAAGATTTGATACCCACTTTTTTTAAGGAATTTAAAGATCAGCAATACTGCTCTGAAACATAAAGCTAGGAACTCAAGCAATCAATACTTATTTTTCTACAAAAATCATTCACTGCCTTCCTTAAAGCATTTCTCTACACCGAGACATTTAATTCTCAATTTTATAACCCTTTTTTTGTCCATATTTTAGGAAAACCTTTGACAGTGAATTTAACCTCCAGGAATTATGTAACAATGTTAAAATTGTTCTATAGTAGCTTTCAACATGGCCTTATTTTTTGCAGTGCTTACTTTAAGCCAACAGAATTCATTCTGTACATGAAAATGAAGTCGGTACCATCCTTTTTTTCTTCGTTTTTTCTTCGTTTTTAAGGTAAACATGACTGAAAGGAGAAATTTTGCAATAAAATGATTAATTGGTTAAAGTCAGTGTTATATGTCATACTGCTGTTGAGAAGTAAAAAAAAAGTAACAGAGCATTGATGTCAGATTTAAATAAGCGTATAAACGCTTTTCAACGTAATTAGTTATGATACGATGAAATCATTAGTTGTTTGATAGATATGTTCTAAAAGATAGATACCAATTGTGGGTATACAGCGCACAGCATATTCTATCCAACAAGAAACCATGTCCATAGCATAGGAGTTTAGTTTGAACGGTTTCCTTTTGCCTTTTCTTCTCACTGTCATTGGTGTTCAATAAAAGTGTTTTGATACAAATAGCACAGGTAACTGGTAATTTCTTCCAGTACTTCTGTTCCTTGCGTCACTGTCTCGCTCAATCCTGAAAACTCGAAAGTGATTGGACAAAACGATCCACACGAGCTTAATACTGACTGTACATAGCTAGGCTATGGCCGTTTCTCGATATGCAACATCAAACTGTGGAAATTACCGACTAGCCTGACTAGCATTTTGTAAAAATTTAAAAAGGCATGTCTCAATGAATAATGAATTAAATTTCTTTCCACATTTTTTTTCTTTTTCTATTACTTTTTATTTAGTTCAATCATTACCTTGTTAGATTTGAGGCAAGCTTTCCGCCACGACCTCGTTTCTCCGTGACATACATTCTCAGCGCCGAAATTTTGGGTCTCATCGATGACTCAGAAGTCAATATGAATTCGTTCTCTTCTTTCCTTCCTTCCCCAAAATCTAGACCAGTCGCATCCCTTGCTCCTCTTCGGAAAGCAGCGGATTCTTCTTCTTCTTCTTTTTCCTCTTTATTTCTCTCTCTTTCCATCGGAAAGTGGTAATAATGTACCGTGACGTTCTCACTACGACTGGGCGCTTTAGACAAAATTGACATTTTTATCTTTTAGGGTATTCTTCGTACATTAACTCATTACACACCTGAGTAATCCCCGGCACAGAGGCAATATACACGTAACGCTTTTAGCATACAGCTCAACGATCAGACATTATAATTCAATTAACCTGTTTTTTGCAGTTAAATCTGTTGACTGTGTTTAGCCATGCAAGAATTAACCACACGACCAAGTCAGTTATTTTTTATGCCCTTTTCAATCGGATTAGAATTGATTAGATTTAATGAAACGTCATAATCTCATTATCGTCGCAACCTTCGTCGCAGAACATGAATAAAACAAAATAAAAAAAAAGGCCAAGGTTTTTAAAGGATTTTCTCTTGCTCTGGAAAAGTGGAAGATGCACTTCACAAATAAAGGAGAGGGTGGAACACTGGATAGAGAACTGAACGACTCTAGACGATCGCTGTGTATTATTACAGTCACGTATAGTTGGGGCTACAACAAGCCTGCAAAAAAAAACCTGGCGTGAGTCTGTGCTCCGAGCCGGATTTCTTAAATAGCGCCAACATCGTTGCAGCTACGATATGTGTTTGCCAGTTGTGTTTAGCATATCGATCTGTTCTCGTTACTGGCGAGACAAAGTGACAACATGGAGATATTTTCTACTCCTGCAGGGATTGTCTAAAGTAGGTTATTTTTAGGCCAAATCGCAGCAATATTCACTCAGAAGCAGCCAATTTCACAGCTGTTTTTCTACAAATAGAGTAGTAGCGTCGCCTAGTTTGCAACATACTCCTGAGAGAGATAGAGATGGAGATGGAGATAGAGAAAGCGAGAGAGAGATAGGTGGAGCTAGATGGAAGACAAAATTGTACTTTGAAGCTTTAAGAATTTTATGCAGGAGCAGAAATGAAAAAGGCTATTAAATAACATTCAGACATACATATATAAACATTAGACAACTTCAATTACAGCTCCTCATTAAGTTTTGTTGTCACAATTGTTCTTTTCCGTCGATCTTTTGAATACCAAACTTTCCAAGGTTTACTCACAAAGTAAGGTTACAAGTGGTCAGACTAAGATTTAGGCCACTCATAGAAGCTGAACACCAAATGTAGGTTTATAATTTATCGCGAGTGATCGATAAGTTCCTTGTTCAATCCTGTGAATTTTCCAAAGCCAAATTTCCTTTTTGGTACTATTTAATCACATGCACAAAAGCAAATCAAGCATTTGCTAATGTCTGGGATGATGCATTGCATGTATTGTCATGGGGAAATTAGCTTCAACCGGTATCGGAAAATGGATCAAAATCAACTCAAAATACTGTGTATAAAGCTATGACATTATACAGAGTTTCATCAGATGTATAGCTTGGTTTCCTGTATTTACATTTAACATGAAACCAGTGCATGGTGATGCATGTGGCATTACAAGCAATGAAACCTGGCTTCTGGGAGGCCGATAGGTTCAAGTCCTGGCCGGCTAAAGTAAGATGGATTTTACACCCAGTAGAAATGCAGTTTACCCATCTGAAATGTGGTCATCCACATTGTTAAAATGAAAGTCCAAAGTGGAATTAAACTGGACATTGGATAGCCACTCGACGTGAAGTATATTGAGTAAAATCAAAATAAAATAAAACTGTTAGCAAACTGCTTATCCATTAGAGAGCCTGTGTAATAGAATGTGTAAAAGTAAGTTTGCCTGACGTCAGGCCAACTTACTTTTACACAAGTATATTGAGTAATAAGCAATTTGGCTCGCTCACATTCATGTGTTTGATGTTGACCTGAGTGCCTTCACCTCTAAGCCGTTTATTGACAGAGTGGTCAGATGCTGAGGTACACTCTTGTCCCTCTCTTACATCGGATGAAGGAATTATAAAGTGGCGGTCCCAGAAACAGGAATGGGGTGAGACTATAACACACCTGCGTTGATAGTCTATGAATATTCATTAGCTCCATAGAGCTCTGACAGCTCCATGGGAATATCAGGCTCCATTTATGGCCATAGAAAGGAGCAGGCTAGTAATATCAATGGTCTTTGCCCCATGGACTGTGATTCGAAGTAGACCATCCCTGCATCAACATTTGTACTCAATAATTCACAACTCATCAGAAGGGAAGTATTTCAAATGAGCTTTTGTAGGGCCTGTCTTGCAACCCTTGGATTTACTAACCTAGAATCATCGCATCTAAGGAGAAGGAAACCCATTCATATAACTCTGTTACAGATGTTTTAGATGAATAACTGCTTCCAATAAACTAAAATAAAAACCTTGGGAGATAATCCGACATTAAAGGTCACGTCGTTGTTGGGGGGGGGGGGGCCTGTCATTTCGTCAGTGTATAATGTCATTCTTAGTGACACTAGGAGGTAACTTGTCTTGGTTCAGTTCTTTTGATTGTCAGTTTTACGGTGAAATTAAACAGCACTGTTGTTATGATCAATGTCACTATTAGATAATGTAAGAAACTGTGTCATTAAACACAATCATTACCACTTGTACCAAAGAAAATAAAAGTATTGAAAAGAAATACATGAAATATTAAAGGCATTAAAGACTCGCCCAAACCGCGTGCGGCCATCTGAAAAAGTTAACTTTCTGTTGCTTGCAAGTGACGTTTTGTTTGTGTCGCTACAAAATGCAGACAGCAATGAAACGTGATACCTTGTTCCGACGGTAGCAAGTTGTGTGTGTATTTTCTGGGATCGATGGTGGTGTCTAACACTTCTGTTACACCTCATTCGAAACTAGGTCAGATTACCGGCATAAGACGTTTCTTATTGCGCGAGTCTTCACACCCTTTAAGGGACTAGTGGCTCTGTAACGTTATTTGTAGACTCGATCAAGTATTCATAATAGAACATGACAAAACCGTTGAAGCATGATATGTCCCAAATGCAGTCCAATTTCTGCTTTCTTTGTTGTTGTTGGGGGCCGGGGAGGGGATGGGGGTGGCAGAGGGAGTTAGATATAAACATTTCCATTGTATTATTTTAGTGTTGATGGTTAGGTGATTTGTTTCTCCTTTCAAGCAAACAACAAATTTCTATTTCTTTGCAAATAAGTTAAAGAATGAATGCCATGGTAGGGGGTGTGGAGGAGGGGGTGGGGTTGGTGGGAGGAGCGAGAATGAAAATTGGTGGAATAACAAACTGATTGATATGGTAGTGCTTTTAATTTTGTTAATTTTCTTTATTTAATGTTAATTTTAGGATTGATATGTCTATTGAAATAGCAAAGGATTTAAGTCATGAATAATGAATTTTCGTGAATAGTAACAAACCTATGTTCTTGAACCTGTTCTTGAACCTGATGCATTTCAAAATCTTGAAAACAGCAGCATTGCTATTAGAGGGACTCTCAAACAGTACTGATATCAACCAAGAAGGGTCATGTTGGTTAACGACCCACAAACTTCCAGGCCAATGACCAAGGCACTTCCATGAAGAATGCGCATATCAATTCCTTTGTACACTAAAAAAATCACCCAATGTAATGTTAGACCTATCTGTTAGCCTATCCTTTTACCCAAGCTCCTCTTCACCCTTCTCTATCCCATCCTACAACCAATCCTCCCCACCCCCCTTCCCACACGTCACCCCAACCTCTTCATCCTTCTCTTCCCCATCCCAACAACTGATCACAATTCCAAGAAAGATAGAAAACTGTATACCTAATATTGATATAACTTGCAAAGAAAAGTTTGAAAAAATAATTCATGTATTTTCAATCTGAATATATGTGCTTACATAAACCAATTTTAAATTCTCTCTCAGTTCTCGTCTTCCTCAAATCTTTATCGTTATGACGACGGCGACGACAGCCCCTGGTTTTCCCCAAAAAAAAGAGAGGGGAAGAAAGAAAGAAAAAAAAAAACGGAAAAAAAAAACCAATTCTTAAATTTCAGCGGTATATTAACCCACCACCAACCGTCTGTGGAAATTTTTTCAGCGTCGTCCTTGCAATACCGATAAATGATTGGTTAACTCTCCTGCAATGTATACTTAATGTTCTTGAATTCACTCACGTTGTATGAAATCCATTAAGCAAAAATCCCTCCTAACCTCTCCTGGCATTTCCTCTAGGAATACTCCGCGGAGCCAGAGAAATTACCCCGTCGACAGTATTTTTTCAGATTCAACGTAAAAAATACAACTACATGTAGCTTCTCAGAACCCAGACTTCTTTTTTTTCTTCTTTGTTTCTTTGTTTCTCTGATTCCCTCCTCTCTCTGTCTATAGCTCTATCTGTTTTCTAATTGTGGTATTTTCCTACATTGGTAAATGCACTACAAGTGATGTAGACTATTATTGAGTATATTTTAACTCCATAAAGACATAATTCAAGTGGCATTAAAGTTGTTTTTTTTTCTCTTCTTTCCACCATTTTCTTCTTCTTCTCTTTTTTTCCCCGACGAATTCATCTTCGTTAAAAGCGAGAATACAAAAAGTTAAACATTAGACAACAAGAAAAAATAACATGTAAAAAAAAATAACATAGAGATGAGACATGTTCGAACGGAATGAAAGCTTCAATACCTGACACTACTTTTCTGTTTTTTTCTTTTCTCAAGAGATTCTGTGGGAGGAGTACCATTTGCTAAATCTATTTTAAAGTGATGCATTTAATGTAGCCTTGTGAGTGAATTTCTTCTTTTTTTTTTAATTTCTTTTTTTTCCCCATCATTCACTACTAAAGTTCTAAGATTTTTTTACAGTTTTCTACTTTTTCACTTGTGATTATGCTATCATCAAATAGTTTTAGGAGGACTTTAGGCACAAAATTCAAATTTGATTTATTGTGAAACATTGAAAACCACAGCTAGCAAAATCCAGGTTGAATTTCTATACACCTTTTGTTCTTAGAGAAATGACCCTTTAAAACATCCGTAGTTTCATCAGTTAAAAGTGGATGGACAACTTAATCTAATACGTTGAACATCACTTTAGTTCCTCAGATAGATATCAATCCCAAAATTAAGCAAATAAGTAGCTTATTTTGTTGATTTTTGCAAACTTTTCATCAGCAATTTTACACAATTTTATACAATGCAGTTCTTTTATCTAAACTGACCAACTTATCAAGAAGAAAGAAAAAATCACTTCAAAAAAGTTCAGTGTTTCTGTTGATAGTTAATATAGATAATGATAATAGTATTATGAAATGCATTATAAGTGATATTTGCTTAGAGTGGAATGAAATGTTCAAGTAGTTTGAGAAAGATACAATCGTAAGTTTTTGTAGGTTGGTAAAATTGTCTGAAATTTAATCGACGACAAACTGCCTGCAACATGCATGTGATTATCAAACCACTGATAATTTGATAATTTGTAGTAGTTTTCCTTAATTTCAAAAAATAAATTCAGTTTAATCAAGAACCTTTGTGTTGATTATTTACAGCATGTTGCTTTAACTTTACTTATATGGTTAAATTGCTTCTGATGCTAATGATAAGTTATACACTTTTCTATAAAAGATATTTCAAGAATTACCTAATCTATAACAAACCAGGTGACATTTTATGTTTGAACACAATTTAGCTGCAGTATAGACTTTGAATAGTGTCATAATTTTTAATCCATCTCTGAAAGTAGAATTTTTTGCAATTTAGTCATAAAATTCAATGACTTTATACTATCATTTGACTAATTGCCACTCTGAGGTATGAAAGTTTGAAAACAGTTTTATAATGTAAATGTAACAATTTGAGGATTTTCCTCAAAATATTCCCCTCCCCTTACAATTATTATATGAAGGTTGCACTCAGATCAGGCTAGCCAGCACTTGATAGGGAAGTGGGAGGGGGGAAGGGGGCATAAGTGTTGGCTGATTTCTAATGAGAGTGGCTGTACCCTCTCCTTTGTGAATTATTTGTAAAGGTTTATTAGATGCAAAAATGAGACCATCAGTGCCATCTTTCTTAACAACATTAGTGTGATTCAAGTATTCACATTTTAGTGTATGTATTAAATGTAGGCCATTTGGAAGAAAGTCTTTAAAATGTTGTTGGAGGGAGGGAATGGGGGGGGGGGTGGGGGAAGGGAGCCATAACAATAAATCATCCTTACCCTCAAACATATAGACAGCAGTTTCTGTTAATAGATTTATTCTCATGGTGTATATGGACCACATGTACACTGTGAAATGAATGAATGAAAGATAAAAATACAAAGTGTACTTTTGTTTTCTCTTTTCTCTCTTTGATGAAGCTAATGAAGGAACAGTCTTTGTACACAATCCTTTTAATCTTATTAATAACCTATGGTTATTAGTAGAAATAATTTATATGATATTAATCATTATATAATTATGTAATTTATATAATAATTATATTATATATTACTAATATATTATTATATAATATTAAACAATAATTATTAATAATCTGTAAATCTTTCCGATAGCTAAACAAAGTCAGGATATAAAGACAACACATTGTAATTGAAACCATACTACTTTTTATTCATCTACTTGGGACGATTTGGGTTAAAAGGAAAGTACCCCCTCTATTCTGACAGTTTAAGTATTCAAGTGACTGAGTGTTGTTTTCATTAATGGTATTTATCATGTTCTCCAAAATCCTTTGTATTACTGTGTTTTTTTTATCTCTTTCTCTTTTTTATACTTGCCTCTGTAATTTAGCAGTTGTTTGATATTTTGAGGTTGGTGAGCTATGTATAATTTATGAAATAATCTTGGAGGTAGCTTTAAAATGGTATTTATACTGAAAAACAGCTTTTAATTTGATTTTGATAAAATCTTTCTTGCACCTCATTTATAACAAATCATTTTTTTTTTAAATCCCTAAATATATTAGTAGCTTGACCAACCAAATCTTATTTTGCAAAATTAAGTAAAATTAAAAGAAAAAACCTGAAAATGTCTTCTTTATTATGATTTTTTATGGTCTGTAGGTGAGCATTAAATTGATTAGGTGAAGGTGATCAGGTATGAATTATTCATGAAGATATCATTGTCAAAAATAAAAATAAAAAATAATCTTTTTGGGTGATTTAAAAAAGCTACTTGAGTTGCCACGTTTTGTTATTTAAATTTCCTCAAATATAGATTCGAAGCTTGACCAGTCCAATTTCATTTAAAAAACAATCTAGTTCACTTTTATAGTAATATCTTCACAGCAGTGGCTTGATTAGTGGAGGTTGAGGACGGACATATTTATAGTATGTATGTATGTATTTTAGATCCTCCTGCAAGCAGGAACTCGCAAAGAAGCTTCATTGGCTTATCAAAGCTGCAAGCTGACTGAAGTCAGTCTCTTACATTCATATTTAACGTCCATGATTATGAATTGTCAACAACTCTGTAACTGGACGACATACATTAATCTTGGAGTGATTCGAACTCGGGACCTTATGATTGGAAGGCACCAGTGTTAACCACTGAGCTAATACTCCTTGTATGATGAATTAATGTGTGCATAAAGTATGCATAATTAATGAAGATACCTGGCAGGTAGCCGAACAAACGGTCTAACTGATAATATCTTTAGAACAGCTGCTGGGTTGATTTTCATAAACATCTTAATATCCTTTGTTTCTGTATAATAAACTTGCCAGGCAATTACAATAACCTGCCAAGTTTTATTACAACAATAAAAATGAAGTGAAAGTTTAAAACCCAAAAATTCTAAAAGACATGATTTTTCTAAATTTGATATTAATATGAATAACATCACTCTGAAATGTTTTCTGGTTGATAAAATAAATTAGCATTTGAAGTACAGATTCAGTTTAGAATTGTATTATAAATTCATCATACCAAAAGTGATTGTATGTTTTGAACAATAAATCATGCCATCGTCTCAATGTATCAGGTAATAAATATAAGTCCCTCTGTCATTTATTTATAATGTTTACCTATTCATCATACAAACTCCTACCTTTTTTTAAATTTATGTACATTAATATATCAATTATGAATATTAAATATTTTCCATGTTGCATCTAGTAATAGAATATTTTTTTTCAGGACCAGATCCAGGATTTTGAAAAGGAGTGGCCTTGGGATCATTGAAGATGGTCCCATGTGTGGGGGAGGGGGTGTCTTGGGGATTCCTTCTTTTCAAAAGTAAAGTGGTTGCATTTTGAGGTATGTGTAGGCTATAAATTGGGGTCTATGCACAAAGTTGTGCAATAACTACTTATAATTTGTTATGCTGGGCTGAAAAATGAGGGGGGGGGGAGATGTTTATTGCCAACTGAATTCATATATATCAATCTATCTCCATTAAACTGTTTAACTTGATGTGGAAATAAGATATAAGAAATAACATAAAAATAAAGTTATTCCCTCTACCTATAAAATTTGGAAAAGAAACAATTTTGCTCATTTATTTCTTTGAATTCATTCCTTTAAAATTCAGAAAGTTTCAAAAGCAATCCATTCATTTCTGAGCCAAGAATCAAATGTGGTCTCTGACTCCGTTGGCTCAATATAAAAACCTATTCTTGAAAAGGCAGCAAAGACCAGAATCACCCTTAGGCAACCTTTTAATAGTAGATGACTTCTTTTTCCTGTGATAAAGATTTTAAACTTATATGAATTTTCTAAGAGTTTTGTCCATTTTCCAGCAAATATCATCCAGACATCTCTTGCATCGACTTCTTTTATTTTCACAATGCTGTGTATTATTACTATTTTAATGGGAGTATAACCACAAAGAAGCCTGCGGATGGACATTAATATAAAACACAGTGGTATTTTAGCATTCTGTCTTAGATGGTGCTTGTTTTGCTTCCTATTTCCATGAATTATTTTACTGCAAATGATGTGGGTTTTTTTTAATTTTTTTTTGGCTCAGAGCTTACCATAAATTTCACCATATACTAGGTTTCATTAAAACCTGTTATACTCTGTGGTTACCGCACAGACAAAGGCGAAACTAATAGTTTCTGACAAGCGCAACTTTTGATGTAATGCCGTGATTAAAATATGCTTCAGGAAGCAGAAACCTATGCAAATGTTGTCTTAAAACCGTTAAGAGTACTGACTTCTCGGACTCTGCCCTGGTATCGAATCTCATTAATGCTCCAAGTATTACTTTTGCATTTGAAACTGCGAAACAAAATCAGAGAAGAATGAAAAAAGTGACACCGTATTCTTCTACACCAGTATGTTTGCTTAAGAGAGTTGGTTTTAAATACATTTTTGGCTTGATCAAGTTTCATTTCTCTAAATGTTGAGAAACTTTGAATAACATATATAGGGCTGGATATAAAGTTCAGGAATGGTAAAGCACAGTAGTTCTACAGCTAATACTGAGGTCAGTGGTGCACATCTGGCTCCATCCAATAAAATTTATTGACTTCGTTTTCTTCCTGATCTATCTATATTTCTACTATCAGTTTGCCGTTATTAATTCATCTTATATAGATGAATTAAAATCCAAATTTCTATTAAAAATCCTTCCCTGCTTCATCAAATGAAACTGGGACGCCTATTTAAACGGTATGTAAGATACTTTTGTTTTTTGACTGGTTTCCCCTCCTCCCTTCCCTTCCCTCCTCTCCCTCGCCCCCCTCCCCCTCCACAATAAAATGGTTATTGGATCACCTATGAGCTTTGTGTTGGAAAACTCACTCGGTTATAGCACAATACTTGTAACCCTGAGTTAGTTGCATCAGGTTCAAATCTCATTCTGAAAATAGAAAAAAGACACAATTTTTTTTTCCTGCTCATCAAATCTGTTTTTAGTATAATTTCTCAGTTAGTTTTCCATCATTCATTTTCAATAAAGAATAAAGAAACTAGAACATTATGAAATGCGTGAAGCATATTGTTTGCATCTGCTTAATGTCCATCCATGTTTACATATATAGCTCTCCATAGCCAGATATCTTTCTATACTATCCTAATCATGTTCTGGTACTTTATGTTTTGTTGTTGTTGTTGTTGTTGTGTTTTTAAACACTGTCACCCACCTCAGGGATGCCTATACCCACTGTTTATATATATGCCCAACTTACCTCCCCTTCCAGTTCTGACATCAGAAATACAAATATGCAAATTATCTCTCTCAATTCTGGTGGAGCTATTAAGAAACCACAGCCAAAGTAGGACACTCATGGGGGCTGTAGAAATTTGTGCAGTTTGTCCAAACCTTTTATTCTCTTAACAATAGACACACTGCAGGTCTGCAGAGATGTGCCCCATTGTTTGATTCATCCTAAGCAAAGCTGGATAATGCAGCTGCGCTTAGCAAAGCAGGGTAATGCAGCTGCTGCAGCTTAGTGTATAAGGATAATGCAGCTGCTGCAGCTTAGTGTATAAGGATAATGCAGGTGCTGCAGCTTAGTGTATAAGGATAATGCAGCTTAGCAAAGCAGGGTAATGCAGCTATTGCAGCTTTCCCTTTCGAAGTACTGCCTGAACAATAGTGTACTGCTGCATTGTAACTTGTTTCCCCTCAACAAAAGACCAAAACTTTTAATGCTTCTTCTCGAGTTTGATTCTGATAAATCCTTTGCTGCAATTTGATACTTTAAATGTCATATCAATGTACTTCAGTAGCACTGACTCGTCACATTTCATTTCATAAACGTTCAAGTGAAAAGACACAGTATGTTTCAGTTTGTATCTTTACATGTGATTATATATAATTACTCATTTTGCAAAAAGTGTCTGGGCCAAGACTTGTTGAGAACTTGAATGGAATATGTAAGTACTTCATTTTATTTTATTTGTTTACTTTCACATTTGCAAATTATACAGAGACAATAGAAATATATGAGGAAATTGCGAATTGAACAAATTAAATGAGCACACAAATACCAGCATTGTAAACTTTTACATTGGATTATTATACAAAAAGTGGGGGAGACAGACTAGTATTGCTCTTCAAAGGTCACGTCAGTTAAAGAAATAAGAACAAAAGAACCATGCATACAGAAACCACCCCCCCCCCCACCTTCTATATCCCAACCTCACCCCACTCCCATGCCACCTGGATAACTTAATTAAACTTGTTTCTTAGTTTGATCAATCTCTGAGTCTTTACCTTGAGAAATATGTACAGTTCGATAAAATTGACGATCAAACTCTAAATTAATGGTCCTGTACAGCGCTTCTATGGTTTCATCCTCCCTTTGTACCTCGTGAAGTCATTCTACTTGTATCTAAAACATTGATATCTTTAAACGACTTTCCCAATATTTATCTAATTTGCATATAAGCTTTGGGATGCAGATTGACATTATCAATATGAAAATTATTAAAATAATCATCTGCTAGTTTGCCGTGACAAGTAAGTTGAAGAAGTAGCTTTAATAATATTTACAGTGCATTTTATTCATAACTCTAATCATGTGATTAATTTTTAGCTCACAAAGCAAGTTTTATGAAACCAAGCAGACCCCTTTATTTTTTATCAGATGCTTTATATGTTGGCCATAAAACTGAGCATTTAAGAAATATTTAAAAACAATGAACTAAATAAAAATGACTGTAAGCATCATGTTTTAATTTTTCATTCCGCAACGTACTTGATGGAACACATCATGCTCTTTCCCCTCCATCCCTTCTACAAATTATTTTTTTTCACATATCTCGTTAGCGCCCGTAAATATTTGCCAACGTCGAAAGTTATCAACAGGTAGAACCCACACCACTTGTTGATCCTCGACGTCTCAAAATTGAGAGATTTGTTACACGACCGCCGCGAAAGGGAATCGTTTTTGTTTCGTGCTTGTGTGCCTCAGCAGGAAGCTTGTTGACAGTCTCGAAAAGTTAACAAACCTGACGAATATATAAAAAAAAGCGAGATTGTTTCCTTCCATATCAAAGCTGAGTAAATTTACACCCAATTTGGCACTAAAACCGGAGACTAAGCATGTTGTCTGCAAATTAGTGTGTGTTCTTGCCCGAGCATGATCCAGCCACACTGGAGCCAATTTTCCCTCGAGGCTACGAGAGCTGTAAATGATGAGAGGTAATGGAAGTCTCGCTGAGCTCGAGAGTCCTCGTCTCATTAAAATGCATGAGTGCAAAATGAGCAGCCACTGTGTGGCTTTTTTGAGGGGTAGGTGGTTTTGGCTGTTGAGAATCTAGTCAGAAAGTTTATTTTTGTTGCATTTTGACTGACGTGAAATGACGTCACAGGAACAAGAAAACGGCTTCTTTTTTTTTTTCCTTTTTTTTCGCGAGAGGCTTTCTTTTCCTTTTTTCTTTCCTTCTTTCTTTAAATTTTTTCCTTTTTTTTCTGGCAAGAGTGAGTGTTTGTGAACTAGAGGCAAACAGAGTTTGTAGTATAAGGGAGAAGACCGGTCTATATCTAAAGGGTTTTAAGATCATTAAAGAGACAAATGTATCCCCCCCCCCCCAAACAGGTTAACGTCTGAATATATCTGTCGTTCATTTCCACTTTATTAATAGAGACAAATGGTAACGCTTGAATTATGCCCAGGAATAACAGAGCTAATGTAAACATTTACTGATAGCTGCAGATTGAATTTGGTGGGTGTTCTAGCCTGGGATCAGACTCATCTCTACTACAATTTAGTCTCGTTCACAGCTTGTTGATAGCATAAACGTCATCAAAAGTTCACAAAATTCTTCCTTTTTTTTTTACATTTGTCAGCATAATATATAAACTCGGCTTCTACGAATCTGCACTCTGTCGAGAGTGGTATCAAATGGAATGATTCTCTCTTTTAGAATAAATTGTTTTTTTGTCTTTTTGAAGAACATTCGTTCATTGCATATGATTTTCTTAAAGGTAGTCAATTGCTAGAAGTTTTCAAAAAGTACTTTCCTGGAGGTCTTTGCTCTCCAAATTATTCTCAGATATTCTTAAGAAACACACAAGATGACTGCATGTCCCAGTGAACAAAATTTCTTCGAAGGTTGTAATAAAAACAGTTTAAGAATTTTGACCAATGGTGACCATATTTGAATATTTATACAGCATACCTTTAAACTAAGTATTTCATATACCAACTTTTATAGTTTTTGTAGAAGATTGATTAACTTGCATGCACAAAGCATATATGCTTATAATAGAGTGCGCCTTTAATATAGAGTGGTTAGATTCTGCTCTGAGAATTCCATCTCTTTTAAAATCATTTATAGACCTGCTAGAACTGACAGCTAAATGTTCTAATTAGCATTACTCCTTGACCCTATTCTTTTGTTTATGTTGTTGTTGTTGGTTTTGTTGTCCTCTTTGGGATGTAGGTTAACCGAGATGTTGTGTTTCAACTTTAGCCGCCATGCGCTGAAGAATGAGGACCTCGCAGGTACAAACTGTTGTTGGAAATTGAATATTGCGATTCTCCGATGTAGCACTGTAAACATGAATTCACATTGAAAGAATTACAAATTTATTTTTACCTTGTTACCATAGAATTATACACTGACAGTTTGCCAAACCAGCATGATCCATAGATATGCCACTGAGTATATTTATGCATTCATAAAATCCAAAAGATGACATTTTGAGTAGTTTACATGTTTATACCAATATATATAAGATAACACAAATGTAAGAATGTCCCTTTTATATGTACTCGCCACACAGACTCCAGAAATGCGCATTAAATGATTTTACATTCCATTACATGAACAGAATGCCTGTAGTTTACTCAATCCAAAAACCAAAAGGGTTTAAAGGTTTGAGGAACAATCAAAATGCAATGCTGTTGAAAGGTTGTTTGCTCTTTTAATTTTACAATTTTTTATATATATATTTTTTGTGTGGATGTGACTTTTTTATTCTGAATAAATCAGGATAAGGCAGGGCTGAGGGGACAGGGTTTTTCCACTTACCCGGATATTTGTGATTTGAGAAGGAAAGTTGTGCCGTTAATAAACTACTATTTTCCTTTAACCTTTTGTGGATATCAGCAAAATAACTATTTTAGTAAAAATTCTATCAGGCTGGAAAAGATGGATAGTTATTTCAAATTTGACAGCAATATTTGTGCGTTATATTAAAGTTATATTCAATGTTGCGTCTCATAGCGTGATCCTATCAACTTTCGTGGAAAAAATTCTTAACCTTTGGTTTTGAATATATATCTTAGTTTCCATTGTCCCATATAAACTACCAATCATTATATTTACCCTAATGTTCACTTTAACAAACAAACAAACTGTCAGCCCTTCAAAAACCTGTCATTTGCATCTAAAGTTTGTAAATTTTTCAGTGACACAGTCTTTTAAAGAAGATCACATCTCGCAAACATTAGCAGTTATAGTCAAGCCCTCTCACATAGGATTTTAAGCCATAGGCCTATGTCTGGACGTCACCTATATTCTGTCTTTCGTGATCAAGCCTTCGGGTGGGTTTACATTTTTTTTTAAACAATTGCTGCATTTTTAGATTAGGGTTTGACAAAGTAAATAACGATTACGGCAGAAAACCTCTCTTGACATTTTTTTGGCCGTATAGCTAGCTGCTCCAATCTGAGCACAAAAAAAAATGCAAAGTAGCATTGTCCTTCAACCATTTTGAATTTTTTATCTTACAAGGCTTTTTGAAATTCAGTCCTTGATTTGAGTTAGCTGTTGGGCTCTCCCATTGACATCAGCCCTTGAATCAGATGCATGCTAGGATGAGCATTTTAATTTTAAATCTGGTCATATGTTTTATGTAAGGTACACTTCAACATCAATTGCTTGGGGAAGGGGGTGATGGTGGGGGGGGTGGATCGTCAACCTAAATCCTCCCACAATAAGCTGCGATGCTTTGTCTTCCTGTCTTCGTATATAGTACTATGGTTACCTACATAGTATTTGCTATGCGGTAACTCAAACAAATTTAATGACTAAACAGGCATTTTTTCTCTCTCTCTTTGATTTCCAATAAAAAAAGACTTTGAAAAAAATTGAAGGAAGGAAGTAAAATTAAGAATTTCAACAATGCAGATATTTATTCCGGGCCTTTTATTTGTTGGTCTTCTAGTTCTACCATCTCATCCTATCTAGTTCATTTAATTAACAGGTTCCAATGACAATTAAAAATTTGATTTGTAAGTAACTGGAACAGAGTAAATATGTCTGCTCTTATACCATCATAGGTTTTTCTTCTGGAATTTATAGCATTTTTGCAAATTTTTTTTTTTTTTAGTTACGGCTCGATTTAGTTTCGGTACTAATACAACGTGACTCATCGGCTATCATGAGTCAATATCGCGTCAGCTAGTTTGTTGATCATGCCAGACTGACCTGAAAATTTAATGTAGGATTCTCCCAAAATTGACATTGTAAAACAAACGTTTTGAAATTGATACCGTTATAGGCGAAATTGTGCAATTTTAACGATTCTCGAAACCGTCGCAAAAAAAAAAACAAAAAAAATGTAGCAAGCAAGAAAAGAAGGAGAAAAATTTGCATGGCAGTCTGACAAGGTTATTAAAAAGTTTTGTTGTATATAGTGAGTCAGTTCCCAAAGAGGGTTACACGATACTTTTAATCTTACGTCGCGAACAGTTTTTCTAGTTCTGTCCACTTTATCTCGACATACTATGAGATTTCAGTCCTGGGAACAATGTGTCAATCTTATTAATCTGTTGTAATTTGATTTGAATTGGTGATGTGTAAATGAAGCTTGTTTGGTGGATGGTTTTAGGCAGCTGTAAGGTTTTCGGTTTTTTTCACTCTCCCTTCGTTTCTTTCTTTTTCTCTTTTTTTTTTCTCATCTCTCTCTCTCGCTTCTGCATCTTCAGAATCTAAGTCTCTCTCACGAGCAATGAGTCATTCTTATAGCTTTTACTTTGCTGAGTCAAAAGTGAAAATAGAAAAGAGAGGGGATAGACCAAGATCTACAGACGAAAAGGAAATAAAAAAAGAAAGAAAATAGAAAATAGAAAAGAGAAATCTAGATAAGAATAAAGAAGAATGTTTGATATCGAACGTATCGATGGCGGCTTTCCTCCTTCGGTCATGAAAAACATCTATCTGTTTGTTTTCTCCCGAGGAGGGAATATATTTCCACGGTTGACCTTGAAAGTCAACGTGAATGGCCAAAAAGAAAAGTTTTGCCCCGTGGGGCATTGTCTCTCGACTTTTAATATTCTCTTTGTGATCTAGACGTAATGCTTCAATTGATTGTATCGCAGAAAAGAATTTTGCCAGCTGCAAGATCTCCACTCGGTGGAAGTTTCCTCATACCCCTACTTTGGGTTTTTTCTCCCCCTTTTTTCTGGAAGCCCTCTGTCCCCCCCCCCCCTCTTTTATATTTTCCGAGACACAGTTGGACTGAATCATTAAGACACAGTTTGATCGAATGTGTTTTACATTTGTCAAAGTTTTAACATTCGGTTGAAGAGAAGGATCTTGATCTTATCCTCTTCGCATTGATTAATTCTCCTCGACGTGATTCACAACACGAATGACTTATTTTCACTCTGAAATGCAGACTAAAGTGCTTAGTCATTTCAGTGATTAGTATCTATTTTCAAAGTTTTCCACATTTGCTCGGGAAGTTTTTAGTTTTACCTTGACATTTTGCTTCTAATAAACGTATAAAGTGGATTCTAAGACCTGCAGGATATGTGACGCACAAACAACCTGTGCATAACAAATGTTTGTTACTCATACCACAGTCTTTTGCAGGTGCCGCTAATTGCGGGGTCAACCCTAGCTCTGAGCTGAGCAAAGTGCACCGAGCACATAGCACAGGGCCCCCTGGCACAGGGCACCGAGCACGGTCTGATCCTCTCTGGATCTAGTCTATTATTGTTGGGATCAAATCTGGTCTGATCCATGTTTACAATGATGCATGTATACAATGTATTAAACTGGACCCAATGTCACAAGTGGAGTGTTTCAACAACATGATATTGGGCTAATGTAAATGGACCATTAGATTGGGTGGTACATAAAAGTCCCAAATATTTGTGAATATTACATGGCTTGGTCATATCTCAGCCAAGGTCTATCTATACCCAATGCCACTTAGATTATTGGTCAACTTGCTATCCTACGGTTGCATAAAGACAACCCCAGTTAGACATCCGAGACATCCACCCATCAAGCTATGATATTTTAGAGAGAAATTTGACACTGTGAAATTTCATGGAAAATATACAGCAAAATAAATCCAGGAATAACTTCAACAATTTGTGAAATTTCCAGGATGTGTCTTAGAGACAATAAGTAAAAACAACATGCTCTATCATAATTGAATGCAGTTAATGCGTTCACGAATTTGGCCAGACACTCAATTTCAAAGGCATCCCCTGTCAGTACTAGTTTAGTCTGATTTGCATTCCAGTGAGAATCTGATGAAGATCTTGCAACCATTGGAATGTCAGGCTCTCTCAGTTTGAATGTATTTACCTACAAAAGTTTCTTGCAGTACATAAGTAGTTTGTTCAAAGTTTTTTTTTTTCCATGTATTTTTTTTTCTTTATCATTTTCGTTTCCTCTTTTGTAGTTAAGTTTTGGTTTTGGTATTTCCTCCAAGTGTTTTGTTAGTTTATTTTTCATTTCAGTTCGCATCTGAAGATGATCATGCTTACCATTGAAATTTCAGACCATCTTAGTTTTATATAATTACCTGTAGAAGCGCTTTGCAATAGTGGTTAATACTCTCTCTCTCTCCACCTATTACGTACTCTTTCTTTTTTTTCTTGTTTTCTCTTGTTCATTTTCTTTTACTTTGAACCAAAAGTTTTTAGTTTGGTATCTCCTCCTGTCAAGGTGGACTTTAACAAGAATAAAACTAACTTACACTTTAAACTTGTGAATATGACATTGAACCAGGTAGAGAAACCTTCACTAGTAGATCAACTGAGATGCTAGAACGTGACTCTTGCTGGCAGCTCGGCATCAATTTTTATTCTTTTAGATATCTGAAAGATGAAGAAAGAATGACCTGTCAGAGACATCCATTTTGATAAAGGTCATCCGTTACTCTGTAGTCGTCCAAAATGGCAAGAAAAAGAAAGAGAAATGGCAGTCTATGATGGTAATTTGTGTCTGTGGTGATGTGTGTCAATATGCTGCATTGTTGATAATTGTCAACACGTTTTGAAAGCTTCTAGTGTTAGGTTTGGGTCATAATTTTCTGTTGAAATTTATGAACAGAATGTGTGAAATACTCTCCTGATAAAAATAATAGCGTGGCATATGGCACTTTTTCTCTTTCATTTTTCTTCTTTTTTGTTTCGTTTCTGCATTTTTTGGCCCTTCTTTATCTCAACTGGAGACTTTCACACAATCAGTCATCCTCAAAATTACTTTTACATTTGGTAGTATTTTGAAAATAAAACCAGTTTGGGGTTACTGGTTTCTGTTGAGTATTTTTATTTCTCCTGAATATTCTAGGATACCTGGGAAAACAGTCTGCATTAATACCAAATGGCTTATCATATTTTTTGTTTGTGTTTGTGTGGGTAATTTGTAGTATTAATGCAGTATTAACTTCAGCCAGGGTTATTTATTAGCTTGCAAACTACTCCTGTGCTGCACATGTATTATGTATTTAAAGGCAAGTAACCGCTGGGAGAGGCTTCCCGTTGGCTATCCTTGGAAGCAAGCAAATTTTATGTTATGCAACTTAAGCCCATGGCGTAGAATTTATTAGGTCTAAGGAAATCATCCTGCCAATAACTAGGCCTGATTTTGAGTTTATGCGTGCCCTTGAGAAGGGAGAGGGAGAACAACCCCCTCTCACCCGGGTCCATTCTTGTTGCAGGTTCCATAAAAACAATCAATCGTAGCACAAATTGTCACAGTTAAGTAAAATGCAAGATTGAATGCAAAATTTTGGTTCCTGGATGGCACAGCTGAGCAATCAGAAGTTTTAAATTTCCTGTAAGTTTGATTGCGTCAAAATCGTACCCAGGCACCTGCTGTCATATGACTTCATCTTGAGTTGTCCGACATCCCACAATGCATCTGGGTAATAGTCACAAACATAATTCAGTTAAAATTCCCACATTCTTCATGACGATTCTTTGCACCCAGCGGTAACCAATAGTATCTATTCATCATCGTTATCAAGATGACTATATATTCCTTGTGTCTAAATTACACCTGATTTATTTTGGCACTTGTTCCCCCCCCTCCCCCCCCCATCCCTTCTTTTCCCTTTTTCTTTCTTCTTTTGCATTTTTTCTTTTTGGATTTTGCCGACATCTGTTCAATGTACTATATATATATACTTTTATGACTACGTTAATATAAAGCATCGTATAACACCGGAATGCAACGACATTTCACTTCCAGAAGAACTTGTTGCATATAACAGTGAAACGGGGGAAAAAAAGAGTCAGAACCTTGACTTTGATATCAAACTCTTCTTTTTATAATCCATGGATCATCACGCTTAGCAATCACATTTCATCAATTCTGAGCAATGCAATCATGTCCAAGCTTGCATAATTTTTTTTCTTTTTCTTTTCCAGAATATGTATTCTTTTCTCTCCGTCTCTTAAAAGTTTCCTACGATTGTCGTAGATAATTTAGCTGTCACTCTGTGTTTCTTGCAACATTGCACATTGCAAAAAAATCTCAGGTAGAAATCTCTGCCAAAGTGTTGTTTATTATTCCACTCGGGCTAATCCGTGTCAATTTTCTCTGATTATGATTTACCGCGATATACATATATATTCCTCCCCGTTTTTTGCGGAAACGAAAATGAGAAGTCGCAGGTTTACTCGCTAGTCATACATCGTCTGGTGTGTGGTAATTGATACAAGAAATGTTCCTGTTGTTCTCATTGTGTTAACTCTGTAGAAATATATTCACGAACGTCGTAGCTCGATAAAGCGATCGGGGAGAAAAGAGAAAGAAAAGGGACGTTCGTAAGATTACCATAAATTTGTCGGAGCCGTCACAGATGCTGTTCTTTATTATAATCAGTGGTAGAATCGAATGTTAAATTTATAAGATTTAAGATGGGAGTCTGTGGGAATATGTTACAAAAGCTGCTTATAGGAATAATATGCTGATATTTCAGGCAGAAAATTCCTAACGTTATTTTTTAATTTTTTTTTACCATTTGGCAATTAAGCTTTCGTTGTAGTATTCTATAGTCAGGGGGGAGGGAGGGGGGGGACAATCGGTTGGTAGATATATCGGAGGATGTTAAATAGTGTACCAGACAAGATCGTAGGCATGAAGTGTATCTTAATTTAGCAGTCCTGAGTCATATATGTTTTGTAAATGGTTAACAATGACGCACGTTCACACAGTGTGTTTAGGTTATGTTCATCGAGTTAGACATTTAGTCATACAAAACCCTCAATTAGGTCATAGCATTACTGTCAATGGTAACGTGCATACTATAATAAACAAATGGCATATATCACGCCGTTCTTTTAATCGATTATACAGAAACCCAGCTACTCTGAAAATGCAAAATGACGAAAGTTATCGAGGTTCTTTACACCTCCTGAACTAGCCTACTCCAACCCTGCCCTTCCTCTTAACTGGGCTGATATTATGCTATAGAAGTAATTAATGTAGAAAATATGATAATAAAGACAATAAACCATTGTTGGAAAGAGCAAGCTATGATGTGCTCTAATGACAACAATTTTAACTTTCAGAGAATGGTTTTATCAAGAGTTCTCAATGGGTGAAGATAACAGTTGAAGTGGCTTGCGGTTTGAAGGCAAAAGGTTTTGTTTTGAGCTGTGCCCTCATTTGTACACATATGGATGTAGTTTTGTTTCAGCTGTGCCCTCATTTGTACACATGTGGATGTAGTTTTTGCAAACAAGTTTTGGGTTGAAGGGACACCAATAAATTAAAGAGGGGCAACAACAATTTGAGGATGGGGCACGATACTTGTGTCCTGTGTTTTTTTCTAAACATTTAGTCTTCACAGGAGGGAGGGGAAGGCATGGCCCCCTGTTCTTTGGCCTGGCTGTGGGCCTTTCCATCTGCTGTTGATTAGGAGAAATCTATTATTATGAGAATTCAACTTTTTTTGCAGTGAACATATACTAGAGAATAATAAAGTACAATTTTAAAAGGCTTGACATTTGATTCATCAGGTCTTCTAACATTTGCAAACAATAAAATCACCAAAGCCACATTTATGTTTACACATGATGCGCTCTATAGAAAGCAAAACCTGATGCCCAGCAAAGATGGATAAAAAAAATGATATTATGTGTTAACTAAAACCTCATGTAAATTAATGGATATTTGTTGCATCTGTACAGTTCAATGATGTGGGCATTCCATCTCAATTATTTACCTTTTCAGCACTGCTTAATAAAGACAATTATTCAAATCATCGTTAAAATGAAAAAGCGTTGATCCGCTGACGAGATTTCTTGTCCTTTAAAGCAGCTTTTGATTTTGGCAAATATTTTATGAAAAGAATTGATTCTAACATGATGAAAAATGACAAATTAATATGAACATTTGCGATTTGATTTTTTTTTTCTTGAAGTTTATATGTAAAAGTTTCTTTGCAACAACATTAAAAGTCAAAAGTATTCATCAGTTCAGTTCATTTGGTGATGAAATTCTAGAAGGGTGGTCATTCTTTCTTTTTTTATTGTTGTTGACCATGTGAAACTTTATTATGCATTAAACGACCCCCTAAGAATTGATCTAAAACTTAATATAAAACTTGCTGGACATTATTGGCTAAACTGCAAGAGAGAGACAGAGGGGGGGGGGGGGGGGGGGG
>JAIPMN010006052.1:0-16336 GCA_020650975.1 Apostichopus californicus
ATATATGAAAGTACATTGTATTGTAGAAGAATTTTCTCAACGAACTGGCAATGTTTATGTAACTAAATGAAGTATGAATCAATAAATCATGTCAAAGAGGCGGGAGCAAGAGATGTAGAAAGGGAAGGATTGACCTAAAAACAGCAACAAACTCACAACGTAGAAATGTCGTCAGAGGGAAGCCGATACGTACTGGACACTGTCGTTGGTCTATTTGTTGTCATCTTGACCATACAGCGCATAATTCCATTCATCACCTCATTAGTGTCTCGATTCAGAGGGTTTCAAGTGTCTCGTTTGAGAGCTAATTCATATCACATTTAATGTTTTATTCAAACATTAATATCCCGAGCATACATACATATTACACAAAAGATGCACTAAGCTGAAGACAGATGTGAAACTTAACTACCGTCCATTTAGTCCATTTAGAACAGTGTTGTCCAACCTTTTGCAGAGGAGGGCCACATGGAATGATTATGATGAAGGAGGGGGCCGCATGAACCCTACGCTCGATTTTTTGCCCGAAGCCCAATGCAACAAAATGTGAACACTGCGCGCGGAGCGCACTGATTTATTTTCCTTCCTGATAAAACAGATGAATAAAGTCCAGCCGCCCCCCCCCCACCCCTCCGCTGAGAGTGTCACACAAACTGACCTGTATTCAGTTTTTTGGACCCAGAAGGTTCGAATGATTGATTATATAGCTTCAAATTGTTATCAATAAATCTGCTCACTAAAATTTTGCACCGTAGAGCATCTCTGGCGGGCCGGACGCAACCCTACGACGGGCCGGACTGTGGCCCGCGGACCGTAGGTTGGACAACCCTGATTTAGAAGAATCTAGATCAAAACAAGTTCCTCTGCTCATGGAGGTAAAAACAGACCTCCATGCTCTACTGGAACCGTTTTAGCGTTTTTTGAGTTTTTTTTATCGTATATATTTGTTTCATCTCAGTATTAGTTCAAATACTAGAGCTGTTCGGATTTTTGGACACTGAGCTTGAATATAGCTTTGCACTATCTCCGTTGGAAGGCCCATTTCGTGAAGATTGCTTTAATGACGTCATAGTCACTCGCTGAGGAGAGGAATCACTATGTGTTCTTATACAGCATAATATGTTCTTTCTGGCGTATCCGCGAAACATGGTACTAGCAGCGTATAGTGCAATCGGATTCAGGCAAGAACCCAACGACATGAAAATGTTAGAGACACTATTCCAATTTGCATAGTTGACTTTGGCATTGAAAAAGATAAACATCGCCAAAATATATCGCGGAAACCACGATATCGCAAAAATGACGATGAGTGTTAGAATGATGATGCCAAGTCTGTTTCTAGACTGTACAGCTCGGCGTGCCGACATGGAATCGTTTCTTCTTAACATCGCACCGCCGCCGATAAGTTTAATCGCCATGATCGAGTAAACGCAGCTGATTAACAACAGGGGGATCAAATAGAAGACCACGAAGCGGCAAATATGGTATATTTTTACCACATTATTAATTTCTAACATATGAACTTTAATGAAGTCGCTTATGCAGAATTCTTTGCAATGTTGCATCGGTATTATCGCCGATAAAATCGCAAGTACCCATATCAGGACACAGGCAATAACCGTTCTGTTAATTCGATGGTTGGCAAAATTCTCCATTGGGTGCATAACGGCACGGTATCGAATGAACGAAAGCACAACGAGTGACAAAATGGAGACGTCGTGGCTACAATATGTAACCAGTGCGAGCATTTGACAGAAAGATAACCCGAATGGACGAAAATAGAAAACGTTTTCAAAAATGCTTGACGGAACAAAAAATATCACGAATAAGAAATCGCCGATTGTCAAATTGATTATGAAGGCGTTGTTGACATCACGTAGTTTCTTTTCTCTTAAAAATAAATACAGAACACTTCCATTTCCTGCTACACCGATGAGCAATATCGCGCTATAACAGAGCAAAACAAAATTATTTCTTCCTATGTGCACAGCTAGTATAGCTGAGATGGTGGTTGGGCAGTCCGATTCGTTCATTTTGCATGTCGTCCCCTAGTTCCGACCAGGTGTGGTAAAAGCTGGTTCTTTAACTGTCCTGTAGAGGAAAAAAGCAGAACGTATAAGTAATTTGTAGCCTTTACGTGTATGAATATATATATGTATATATTGTTCGATACAGGTGGCAAAAGTCTACAGTATATATTTATATATATAAATAGAGAAAACCAGAGAAATAAGATATGACTAATAATTGACAAATAAGGAGTAATGTTTTAGAAAATATATTGGAATTTTCGGTCCCCCTGGGACCTTCGTCAGCAATACTTGGTATATAGTTGAATGAAAAGTACAAAATGTAATACAATGAAAGTATGACGCTAGATAAGTGTATGTTGCATTGATGGAATTAAAACGCAAATAAACCATGACTATACAGGAAGCGGATTAAGGAGCAAAGAACGGATTACATATGTTTGTAGAACTGATAGTTGTTAAGGGGTACAGATATATAGTAAATAAATAAAGAACAACACACCAGAAAAATTCCACTTCACGACCAGTTCGTCCTTTCGGGACTCATCAGGCGAAGGTAGACATCGAACCCCCGGGTCTTGTGTCACAGACCGAAGTCCGTACCACTCGACCTCAGGGATTGCACTGGTGTGTGACTGCGTATAAGTTGGCTTTGTATAACTGTCATTGAGGGCGTATAGCCCAAGTGTTAGGATTGTATACAGAGTGCACCCCTGGTGCTTTGAATCTGACAATTTACACAGAATAACCACTCTTTATAGGCAAGCCAAGCCGTAAATAAAACGTAAATGGGTAGCAAGTGGTATGATAGATATATAGTAAATAAATAAAGAACAACACACCAGAAAAATTCCACTTCACGACCGGTTTCGTCCTTTTGGGACTCATCAGGCGAAGGTAGGAATCGAATCCCCGGATCTGTCATTGAGGGCGTATAGCCCAAGTGTTATGATTGTACAGAGTGCACCCCTGGTGCTTTGGATCTGACAATTGGGCTATACGCCCTCAATAACAGTTATACAAAGCCAATTTATACGCAGTCACACATCACTTTGTAGGGAACTTTACGTTACTTTATAAGCTCTGCTTTATTTTAATTTGTTTACACATGTAATCATTGCAGCTATGAAAGCACGCTGTAGGGTATTCTGATGGTAGCCGTATAGCCTATATATGATGAGGGGAAGCCATATAGGGAATTTAGGTGTAAATTTATTGTTAGGTTAAGTGCTATCATTAGTACTTGTTCATACCAAAAAGGGATTTACTTAGAGTGAGGGGACAAATGAGCTGGGTGGGCCGTGTAGTTAGTATGTTCTAAAAAACCGTGGTATATTCGTATATTCACAGTCCCTCAACAATCTAAATGAAAACATATGGGCACTAATGTATAGGCTAACAATGAAACTGATAGGCCTACGTAAAACACATACTGATGTCATAAATAAATTTACGAACCGTAGGTTCACATTAAACTGATCCACTGTTCACGCAGGTTAATCATTAGGGAGCTCTTTACGTTAATTGTTATTCTAACCAAACTCATGAAAACCTAAACAGACGCACGGTCTTCGCTTCCTCGATCATGCATATACCGTGATAAACGGTGAAATCTTGAGGTTGCACACTACTGACTATAATGAAATCAGTAGAAATTATATGAACTTTTAGCTAAAAAGTAACTGAAATAGTGCATACTGTCCAGGAGTTCACATTATAGGCCTACTTTCATTTAGTAAGTGGAAATCTCAGGGGAGCTACCCCCCACCCCCCCCCATCCCCCACCCCACCCGCTGGCTACGGTCCTGAAATTATTAAAGATCAATCCACAAGTAAACTTCAACATTGAGACTCGTCATGGTTACATATATACTTCATAAAAGCTATGTTCGATTTGATAAATATTAATTTAACCTTCTTTGGTTCATGATAAAGTTGTGACGTGATGAATATATCCGAATATATTGTGTTCTGTCGTAATACTTAATAGATCAAAGTGGTTTAAGATAACCAATTTAAATATCACGGAAGACCGTTTCCTGATTGAAGAACATATTAATGACACTATGATGATTGATGAACCTAAACCTCAGATTTACATTGTACGATTGGATACACAAAATGGTGTCCAACGACTGAGTTAGGTATAGGACCATAAATATTTATATTCACAGTCATCCTGGGCACCTTTCAATAAGGGTACAAAACCATTTGTCTTAGACAAATTGACAATACCTTGAAGACATGTCGTTTGCGGCCACATATGCCTTTTGTTTTTCCCATTGATATTTGGGTTATATCTGAGGAGGAATTGACCTACTGGTCTGTATATATTAGCCTTTAAAGTCTAGCTACTTTAATTGAACGAACCTCTCAGCTGTTAAATTACCATAACTGACCAGAATCAGAGAACTAACGCAAATCGCGTCTAGGGTATTGAAATGACTGAGTTTCTCCATCCCCATGCACACTCTATACTGCCCTATCATATGAGTAAACAGGTTCTTTGTCACTAACACTCATAACAATTAACATTTCCCCACAAGCTCAAAAGAAAGGCATCCCAAAGGCTTACACAAGGCTATACATGGATAACATCAAACCTAATCCCGCGATATTATTCTTCTGAGTTTCACATTAATAGAAAGATTGAACAGTAATTAGAAACGTTTGGTGACATAGTCTTCTCCAATAGAATTCGAAATCTACATTAATTGCTTTCATTATTTTGTTATTTAACATATAACGTTCATTCATAAACCAGTCAATCAATTTAATTACTTATATAAGACATCGCCGACTATTGCCTCAGTAAATTAATATATACAAACAGCTAATGGGCGTATATATGAAGGCAGTACTAGCGGTAAATGAACTTGCCACATTGTTATGTGATGATAACATTGAACACATTATTTGTATAAAATACGTTAAAAATGTCAATTTCTTGAGTTACTTTGCAAAGTTTCTTGATTAGCATATCTTTCTTGTAAATATATGGTTCGATTGTTATTGTTTACAAACTCCGCACAATAGGCCAGGAATTATTACGTCTTTACATATCACCATGTTTAAGTTGCAGCCAGTTGGGCTGTTCCAGCATATGAATGCTCTAAAATTTACCAAAGCAACGGTTGCCATGGAAATGCATGATATGAAAACTTCACGGTTACAAGGAGATCCATCATGGTAACATAGGATTAGGTGGTGGGGGGTTCCATTTTTGGGTCTTGTGACGAAACGTGTCCGTTTGTGTGTTTGTGTGTGCATGTATGTGTGTTCCTGTGAATGGGATAGTACTACTAATTTGTCGTAATAGGTTCAAAGTTCAAAGAACTAAAAACAGCATGTTTGACCATTATGGGCATACCATAATGACAAAATGGCTAACGCAGTTATTTTGCCATTTACAATCCAAATTGCAAAAACTGAAAAGTCTTGACCGATCGTTGCAACGAATGTGACCAGCAAGACACTGACCTTCTTTGAGTGTCCTCATGTTTTAATTTACGTCATCCGTACATACAATGTACTAGAAATGTGTTAGCGTATATAAAAGCACACGTGAACATTTATGTTTGAAAAGGATACTGAGTTGTTATCCAGGTCACACCACTTATGGCACTGAGCTGATGGGTTAGCGTGCATTTGTAGAAATACAATAAGGTAGCACAACCCCTTTGGTGGACTTACCACTTGGTGGGGGGAGGGGGGGGGGTGTGTGTGTGTGATAAAATAAGATATTTGTGCGCGAGTTGTGTGATCATGTGTGTTAACAATAAGTTCGTCGAAACCTCTAAAGCCGTAAGCCGGATGGACTTGATGCATGGGTGTATGACTGGGCATTGGCAGTTGTACCCCCAACTCCTGCGCAATCAAATTTCACAGGTTACTCCGAACTCATCCCCCCCCCCCTCCACAAAAATAATAAACATAATAATGCGAGCATAACCGAAATCATGACTTCCATAGACATCAGTCTTGCAATGTGAATATCGTATTAGTTAACGTCAATTTCAACGAACAAAAGGCCAATTGGTTTCAAATATTCAAGAAAGTGCAGCAAACTGAGTGGTGAAGTCACAGAATCAGTGGTCAAAATCATATCATCAAATTCAGAGATGAGATAGGCAACTGCATTAATTCGATTTTAATCGTTTCATTTCGGTGGAAAAATAGAAAGGTTCTAATTTGATTACAAATCTTCATATTTGACTGACAGACATATGGAGGTGGCCGTTTCCCAACGAGAGGATTTATGTTGGTGAAACGTGTCATGTTAACTAAATCGGTTACATGTTAAGGATGCAAACAAGCAAACACGAACTTTGTTTTATGCAGTGTTAGGGGAGGACTTGAACCATATATGTTGATCCATATTTACGACCCCCACAACCCCCCCCCCCCTCTCTCTCTCTCGCTTAAATTAACGGTGCAGTTTATTAATAGGTTTCTACAAAGCCGAATCCTGAGTGAGACTGGTCAATATGGTATTCATTCATAGTTTCTGTACAGTCTCTTGTCCATTATTAAATCATATTTTACCTTACTTGAGAGAGCGGATGGGAGCGGATAATAGCGGTTGACAGGATCTTAAATGCATAGCATAACTGTGTTAACTAAATCACGGATGACTTTAAAGACTACAGCGGTAGTATATCAGTGATCCCCGTCGGCAGGTCGTGTTTGAGAAGGCCCTTAAGTGGTATATATATACGAGCTCAAGGGCGAAGGAACCGGTGGGGCTGGGGGCGCCAGCCCCCCCAGTGAAAAATATGGTGGGGCGGAAGTATCATTTCGCCCCCCCGCTCCGCAAGTCAGAAAACCCCTTTTTCATTTCCAAATGAGAAAAAAATCTCATTTGGAGCACCTAATTGCATCTAAGGCCAGGTGAAAATGCAAAATTATTTACAAAATAGTCGTGAAGTGTGCTATATTGCACCAAATTGCATCTGAGGCCACCTGGAAATGCAAAAAAAGACCCCTCCCCCAGGCCGGCCATCTGTCTTCAGCCCCCCCACTCAAAAGTACCTTCCTACGCCACTGTACGAGCTTATTAAGGAAGACGGTAATTTCTTCCAACAGCTCTCCCTATATTTACTGCGACGATTATACAGGTATTCACCCAACATCACACACTGTGAATGCGAAGCGTAGAAAGAGCCTCTCATAAAATGTCAATAAAGTCATTGAAATATCATAATATATTTCGCATCAGTACTTTTTTAAGCCATTGATCTCAAGTACAACCAATTCAAGACTACTTGTGCGATTTTGTGACACTTTGTGATCGATAAAACTAATGCAAAGTGCAATTTAATCTTCAGGCAATACTGCAGCAGTTATAAGGTCATAACATGTTCCTTTCTTTTCTCTCGTTGGTTTTGTGTTTGTTTGCGGCTTCGTGTTTGCCCTTTAACATAAAATTGAAACAGTCTAGGCTATGGAGTGAAAATAATGTCATTCAGATTTAACTTCAACTTTCATTTAACTGTCGTCCCCAATGTCCACTCCTTTCTCCTTACGGATTACCTGAATTAATATTCCACAGTGTCTAATCCTTTCTTCTCCCAATACCAAATTTTGTCAATGAGAACAATATCTCATCCTCTATTATCATAGCTTAATCCTCTCTAATCCTCCTCACTATGTAAAACCCTCTCTGCAGTTTTTAAAATTCTTTCTACTCGATGTCTTATTCCCTATTGTCAATGTCTAATCCTCTATTATCATTGCTTAATCCTCTCTAATCCTCCTCACTGTGTAAAACCCTCTCTGCAGTTTTTAAAATTCTTTCTACTCGATGTCTTATTCCCTATTGTCAATGTCTAAATCCTCTATTATCATTGCTTAATCCTCTCTAATCCTCCTCACTGTGTAAAACCCTCTCTGCAGTTCTTAAAATCCTTTCTACTCGATGTCTTATCCCCTCTTGTCAATGTCCAATCCTCCATTACCATTGCTTAATCCTCTCTAATCCTCCTCACTGTGTAAAACCCTCTCTGCTGTTTTTAAAATCCTTTCTACTCGATGTCTTATTCCCTCATGTCAATGTCTAATCCTCTATTATCATTGCTTAATCCTCTCTAATCCTCACTGTATCAAACCTTCTCTGCAGTTCTTTAAATAATCCACACTGTCAAATCCTTTCTCCAATAAATCTAATCCTTTCTCCAATTTATTTAATCCTTTCTCCAATTTATCTAACCTTTTTTTATAATCCACACACTGTTCATTCCTTTCTTCTCATTATCCAATCCTGTTTAATAATCCACACTTTGTATTTTTTTCTCCTCTTATTCTTATCCTTTCTCCTCATTATCTAATCCTGTCTATTAATCCACACTTTCCAATCCTTTCTCCTCATTATCTAAAATCATGTCTAATCATCCACAACAATCATTACTTCATGTGTGGTATGACACAAATGTACCGCAGCCAAAAAGAATATTTTTGTCAATTTTATCAAGCAATCAAATCCAGCAAGGGTTATATCATTGTTTGGGCATTTTGCATTTTGAAACGTGAAAAAATGTTGCCAACTTTGATCCCTTGACTTCCAGGCACAAGTTATCTTTACATGAATTAATGAATTGTAAACTTTCATGATATCCTAATTGGCTTTGTGGATTTCGGCTACTTTCTCATTTTAGTATTCGCGTAATGGCCAAAATGCTGTTTTTTGATTATTTGGCCTTTGTCCCTAGACGATTAGGGAGTAATTTGCAAACGCTTTTCGCGTTAATTGACCTTTGACTATCTTTGATCACATGACCTTAAACATTTTACATTAATTAATGCATATTTGACATCCCATGTGTGTTTGTAGGTTTCGGCCATATTATCAATTTGCTAGATGTGTAATAGCCAAATGCTGTTTTTGACATTTGACCTCCTTTGATCACATGACTTTGGGCGATTTAATTTTCTTTCACACACATTCATACATAAATATACGTACACACACATAAAGTTTTGACACCCTGATCAAAAATTGGAAAGTCCACCCCATGTTACCGTGGCACCCAACGTACCCCTCCCCGAGCCCCTACCCCTTCCTGCATTAAGTCAGACCAACCCATCAAGTTTCAGTTCAGAACCTCAAGGAGTGTTATTTGGGTAGCAGTTTTAGTACTAATTATGCGACAAAAAATGTTCAATTGAGAACATTAGCTCATCCCAAGTACACTACTCTAAGGATGAGATATAAACTGAAGGTCGCTAGACTGATTCTCTAAAACTCAATTTAAATGGAGGAAAGAAAATCCTCCCGAGGTGTTTAATTTACGTAAAAACTTCGAGCCTCTCCTCCAGAGATACAAGAGAATTCAATTAGGTCAACCCCAACCTCTGCACTCATGACAACACCCTCACATATGCCGTCCTAGTTTCCACAACTATACAATCAGCAAACTCTCGGCAAATACATTTCATGAGATTAGTAGTAGAAATTTTTCTTTCTTTCTTTCTTGCTCTGTCTCATAATTTACTTCATTTTCTTAATATCTTAAAATTAAATATCGGTATCAGTGTCAGATTTATTGGGTAGTAGAAGTTCGCGAGCGAGAACATTATGTTATTGTTTGGTTTATAATTCGATATGTACATAGGATGTGCAACATATTACATTTCCGCCTAGCTATTTACGATAACCTTATCTTGTCTACTATTCTTACTTATTTCATTGTCTTTCGGTGGTGGTGAGGCTTGGTTAATTAAAAATTTGTGGGAGACTTTAAAACTTCCAAAATTTTCATTCCTGTTCGTCATTTACTCTAATAATAAAATACCTTGTACAGCTTATGTAAAGATATTAAAAACATAGAGCTATGTTTAGTGAAGTTACGAATCCCGCAAAACAAGCTTCCCTTTCAATATCTGCTTGATGTAATTTGGATCGATTTTCTGTCACCTCTTGAAAAATGTTTGGATGTTCCCTCGACATGCCCTACGGCTGTAATATCACGACGTTATATTATAACTGTCAAACCATCTTCTTCATTCTTAGAAAAGCAAACTTTTCGCCACATTAGTATATTAGCTTTCCATATTACATCGTAAAAAAAGTCTGTCAATTTGATTTCTTAACATGTCACACTATTTTATTCAGTGACATTATTATTAATTACTCGATAATCACAAATTAAAGGTAAATTATATGTAAACTTAATTTAGATCTAATGTACTATTTAATTCCGTTCTCTTGTTTTAGTTGTTGTAACTGTTATAGTCTCTGAATTCCATCGCGTTCCTCTGTTATGCAACAATGACAGATGACTATAAAAAATGTTGTCTTCTCTTTTTAAACAGCAGTTGGTTTGGTTTTACATCTCTGTCCATTCCAAAACTGTGACACAAAGTAATTTTTACGACAGAAACTAATGCTTCATCTGCCCACAACTTTTATGGGTGTCACGTAAACAGATCCACCGTTAAAAGAAGAAGATTTATTTGCAAACACCTTTGCATAATTAAAACTGCATTTAACTGTTAATTAAATATTCATCTTGGAGTTAATTCTACGTTTACGTACATAACGTCCTGTTATTTTATAGAACGTTAATTTAACGTGTTCCTAGCCTGCTAATTTTAAGGGAGTGAAGACTCGCGCACACAAGAAACGTCTGATGCCGGTAATCTGACCTAGTTTCGAATGAGGTGTAACAGACGTGTTAGACACCACCATCGATCCCAGAAAATACACACACAGATTGCCACCGTCGGTAATTAGACACTAGTGTACAGTCAATACATGCAGCTATACGGTCAATACCCACAACACAGTGTACATAGCAGCGATGGACATCTCAGGTGCAGATAAAAGATAACAAGGTATCACGTTTCATTACTGTCTGCATTTTGTAGCGACAAGAAGAAAACTTCACTTGCAAGCAACTCAAAGTTAACTTCTTTTTTTCAGAGGCGGCACGCGGTTTGGGACGAGTCTTCAATGACTTTAAATATACGAAACGTCTATGTTTTACAAACGAGGTGCCTTGCTATAATAGGTTCTTACGTTGAAAATTCAAACGTTAATTTGCGGATTTTGTTAACGTATATTTTAGAACCAAATACAAAAACATTAGAGCGATTCTATACCTCGAACAACTTATAAAGCTAGACCTTCGTAATATGAAAACAGCGGAGGTTGGTTGAATGCAATTCAATTCAAAATACGGTTCAGTAATTAATAAGTAATTCAATTTATTAAGCTGTATACTGAACTGAAAAAGCGATGAGGTCTAACAACCCCTTCTACCCAGTCCCAGAAACACAACCATTAACTAAACTCGGAAAACCAGCCTTCTTTTCGTTCAAACTTTCATGGTTAATAATACGGAAGTTTCAGGCAAATGTCTGGGAAAATACCAGACAAATGAAATCAAGATAACAACGGCATTTAATGAAGGAACTACTGTGATTAACTATTCTACACCGTGAAACGACAACCGCATACATAAAACTATGTCAGGCAATAGAAATAATTGTTCGAGCCCTCGACAAATTGGCACCAACGTAATAAACACTTGCATCAACTAGACTGCTTCTCGAAGAAAATATAGTAATATTTACTTTAAGGATTTTTCTTTGTTCTTATACATATTCGACTAAACATAAACCACTTTTCAATATTTCTGGAATTAATAATAATAATAATCAGACAGTTGTTTTTACGACGCTTAAGCGACCACGAGTGTGGGAGAAGCCCGCAAGAGCTTATGGATTACAATTTTTACGTCTGGTGGTTTCCACTTCAACAATTAAACTCAAATTTGGAATCTTTTCAGCTTAGAAAGCCATTTTAGATGGGAAAACCGTAGATTGCTTTTGGATGAGAACCCATCTTACTATGGCCTGGCCGGGCATCGAACCCCAAACCTCCAGGCTGCTAAACCCCATTTCTTCAAATGCCACCGCCTTTATCCACTCGGCCACAGCATCAGTATATATACATACATTCCATGTTTTCGTACAAAAAATTTGCATTGAAATAAATTAACACCTTTTAATTTTTGTTTTTAACAAACAGGTATAATTTTAAATATACAAAAAATGAAAAAGAAAGAATTTTATTATTGAGAACGACCCTTCTAATGTTGAAATAGGTGGACCTGAAATTTGAAGTAAAATTCACACTGTACCGAGTACCGTTACTCTATTAAGTATATACAATACGGGTTTAAGAATCATTCAAATTCCCCAGATAATAAAGCCTATAATAATAAAGTAAATTACAAACTAAATATTTATTATTCACCATTTCATGAATAAAATATCTTGGTGATTTTTAAATTTCTTCTACTTTCTTAATTATGTTTTGTATGTAAACTAGAACTTATAAATACTTATGTTTTGTATATATACTTCTTCAAACTAATGGTCCTGGGCAATGCAGATCGTAAATATGCCTATGTAGACAAGTTTCGTTTAAATCTGGAACCATTCAATGTTTTAAACATTTCTGATTAAAAAATTGTCTGGGTGACAACATTATATTATCAAAAAAATACAATTAACGTTCTTTTATTTGCAAAACAAGTTATGGAATTCTGTTCATGTGAAATATCTCTTCTATTTTTTGGAGGGGGGTGGGGGGGGGGTAATCAGCTATTATTTTATTTCCAGAAAGGAGTCTTCAATGGGTAAACTTGCATGCTGGAAAAAGGGTTATCCTTGAGATAAAAATATATATATATATATATATACTGTAATAATGTATGTATTTTAGGCATACAATTGTTATACCGTAATAGTGTCCACGAACACCCCTCTCCGCCTCCGCAATTTATACGCCGACCCATTTTTGTTGTCTTAACAAATCACAGACGCCAGAGAATAATAATCATGTTGGCATTTTACAGGGAAAATGCTCTAATTTAGTCAGGAAGCTGCCATTTAGCTTGACAATTGACTGTTTATATGTCAATATTATCGTCAGCGAATTCACGTAGAATAAAAATCCTTGTCAAATGTTTTTCGTATTTCAAAAAGTTCAACCATATACGGTCCCTCTCAGAATAATCCACTATTTATTGTGTTAATTACAGCAACGAGTTGATAAAACCGAACGTGTTCACATTTAGCGGATTTTATTCAAGTATTTTATTAAGTTTTTAGCGTGCATTTTATCAGTTGATATCAAAGAAATAGAAAAGGGATTTTAGATGATATATCTTGTATAAAGGCCAAGCGTATGAGTATAAGTGGTTAAACGAATTACCTCAAGAATGACTTTAAATAGACTTATGACCTTTTACAGATGTCAGTAGGCTGGCAATATTTTGTATTTATGATATCAAACTGATACCATCTTGTACATAAAGTGAGTGTTATTTTAATGTAAACATATATGTTGTTTCTAAGGGTAACAAAACGGGAGGTCAAAGTTTGGTAAGAAGTCCCTATCCGGTATTCTTAGTAATAATATAATTGTGTTATAGCGCCTCCCATTTTACCAACAATCTCACCAAAACTGAAAATCACAAAAATGCTCTGAAATTAAATTACCAACGGCAATGCGGACACAGGATATAGAATAAAACAAAAACTAAAATATACGAACAGAGAGAACCGCGACAAGTTGATAATAAGCAACATTATCATTTACATTTATACTATGATCCAGCAATCGATACACTATACAGTGGAAATTCTGTAACAGAGGTTACAGAGACCCATGTTAAATTTTAATGTCAAATTATATAAATATATATATTTTAAATCATATACAATCACATTGTCAAACTTTCTATTCTACTTTTAACTTAATATCATAAATATCATATTATTCAAACCTTTCGAGCAAACTTGATTTCGTCCTCATAATGTGAAATACAGTGTACGTATATTTATCAATTGCTCTTGATATTTATCAGACTGCGGGCAAGAAGCAAACTCAATAATATAACCTATGCTAAACTACATAGTCCAGTCAATTTGATTGACGTAGTATCTGCGATGCCTCCAGGTTAAGTCTTCGATAGGGTAAATGTTGCCCTATATATATTGAACGTTACCTAGAGCGATAAATGCACCGTAGTAATTGTTTGTCGTCTAGGTGATATATCAAAATTGATTTTGGTGCCTTAAAGTAGGGTATTAATATCTGAAAAATTGCAAGAGTCACGTTTCCAAAGTAATAATGTCAAAATGACCGTAATAGTGTGTGTCATAGCTATGATTGCCGAGTAAGTCATATCGCTAATGTATCTAATGCTCCGCGAATTAATTTTCATTTCCTGGATTATGGATATATTCCATCCATGTTCTTTGATATGTCGCGATCCCCTTTACCTCCACCCTCCCCCTCCTTCTCCCATGCAACTATGTTAGCGTTGAGATTTCGATTAACAGGACTAGTAAGCATAAAAATTCAGTGAAATTTATCGAATTATATCTATGGTTATCTATATATATTTTTTATCTTATTGTTTTTTTTCCATGTCTTTCATAAAATAAAAACATAAAATATCGAAAATTAAAAATGATAATAAAATTCGATGTTGACTCAGATATTTAAATAGAATATGACTCGTTTTCTTCACCTCTTCACAAGATACATATGCATCTTCAAATTATTGCCGCCCGGGGGTGGGGGTGGGGGGGGGGGTAGTTCCACTTCCTCTACTACACTTTGGTCAGATTATAGCTTTTACGAGATTTATATAGTGGGTAAAGCAAGCAAACTTCAAACTTTATTCAAAATATTTATTTTATGTTATTTTCATTACTAGTAATTTATATATTATCTCCTTCCAGCATACAATGTACTGGTGGTGAGATATTGTGCTTTATCGACAAATTTTTACAAAAAACTACTGAAAATTGCTGCCCGTCACCTCACACCCTTCTCTTGTTATATATTTTTTCTTCTTAGGAATAAGCCGCAAGTTGTTAACATTATCAACATTTTATTAATCAACCTTCAATCAATTTTGTGAAATTTCCCGTTTTCTGTTGTTGCTGTTGCTTTTGTCCTTGGGGGGGAGGGGAGCACCGACTTTTAAAGACAAATAGGCTAATTGCAGCCTATACAAACTGGCATGCATGCGTGAATAGTATATGTTTTCAACATGGATGGTAAAAGGCAGAGAAAAACGGTATTTCTGGGCACTTTCACAGATATGGGCAACTGAACCCCTCCTTACACACCAAACCTTACACCCCCCTTCCCCCTCTTGTAATCGACCGTTCGGTTTATTGAACACTATAAAGAACTGTAAAATCTAAGACTTACCGTTGTTCTGTTCGAAGTAAATTATCCGTCACAAAAAGCCCGTGGTAGAGGCTTTGTTAGATGAAAGAAAGTAAACTAAAAAATGATCAAATGACAAAAAGTTCCTGTTATTGGTACTTGTTTGGTATAGTAATAGTTGCAGTTCAATTCAAGAAGTGAAATGGTTTTTAACGGTTCGTTCTCATTTATTGCCATGCATGTGTGGTTGTGCGTTAGCTATATCGTGTACGATGGTTCATACCAGCGTAGCCAATCCTGGTTCTCGACGATGATTGGCTGATATTGTGCTATGACGTAACACTTTTTGAAGGACTTTCAACAGTTACATTTCACTCAAGTAAATAGAGCTTCGAGTTCAAGGAACGCTTGAGAGGAGAGCGATAGAGTTTAATCGTGTTCGATACGTCTAGATTATGAACAAGTACGGAGAATTTAGCATGAAGCCTTTAGTTGTTTCAATCCTGTATCGCGAATCAAACAATATGCTTTTGGCACCAGCTGCATGAGTGATCGGTGCAGGGAGTTGTGAACCTTTGAGGTAGTAACAGTTGGTCTTTGTGTTAGTAGCAAATAAGATTATGTGTGATTTATTGAAATACTTTTAACTTGATTCGCAGAAATAGAAACTTAATGACCTCGATTATATATTAATCTTTTCTCGCGGTTTTTTTCGCTGACTTAAAATGTATCAATTTGCAAGTTTCCATGTAAACACCTTTTTAGGCCATGTTCAGTGACAGATCCAGGGTGCCTCGGAAGATGGCGCCATGGAGACAAGTACACATAAGAGTCGAAATTACTACAGTAACCCCCCTTACCCGCCCCCCATGCCCCCGCGATGCCTGCCTATTATTTCCACTATGTATAGGCTATCTTCTTTTCAGCAAATAGTTGTGCAGCTTAATTTTATTTATTAATCATTATCATTATTATTGCCAAAGAAATTTTGATATTTTTTTATGTTGCTTGGTATTAAAATACGTTTCAGTCAGGCTGCATTGTAGATTTCCGAGATATAAGTTTAATTTTACCGTCTGGGGAATCAACAGATATCTCGGGATGTGCATTT
>JAIPMN010006056.1:0-17757 GCA_020650975.1 Apostichopus californicus
TTCTAACAAACAGATAAAATGTCCATGGTGGGCCTGAAACCATCTCTATTCATAGAGAATGTCTGGTATGTGTGTTGGAGGACAGGATCATTCTAACAAACAGATAAAATGTCCATGGTGGGCCTGAAACCATCTCTATTCATAGAGAATGTCTGGTATGTGTGTTGGAGGACAGGATCATTCTAACAGACAGATGAAACGTCCATGGTGGGCCTGAAACCATCTCTATTCATAGAGAATGTCTGGTATGTGTGTTGGAGGACAGGATCATTCTAACAAACAGATAAAATGTCCATGGTGGGCCTGAAACCATCTCTATTCATAGAGAATATCTGGTATGTGTGTTGGAGGACAGGATCATTCTAACAGACAGATGAAACGTCCATGGTGGGCCTGAAACCATCTCTATTCATAGAGAATGTCTGGTATGTGTGTTGGAGGACAGCATTATTCTAACATACAGAAAATACAAGTGAAAGCGATAACCTTTCTTGGAAATAGATTGAGTTCCATCTAGACTGACAACCTCAAAGTTCTTAAAACGTATGCAACGGTATCAAAAGGAGAGATATTCTGCGGTCGGTCTAGTGGTTCCCAATCATTCCATTAGGGTGAAATGTAACTCCCAGAATACGTCTACCGAGAAGCTGCATGATCTAGTCAGGCTTTGTCTTTAAGCTGTTTTACAGAATGGTGATTCTCTAGAGAGAGACTAACATGGTAGCTGGCACACATCGCCTAATTTCCAGGTCGGTAAGTCCCCTGTACAGCACCAGATCCCCAGTCACTTTTTCCCTTTGAATTAGAAGCATTCCACCCGCGCCGAATCCTTGCCAGATTTTAACCTTCCTCTAGACAATTTTCTCTATTTCGTCTGCGTCATCGGTGAGTAATCTTTCAATTTTGCGGCCTGCAATAAACGAAGCAAAGAAATAATGCATGAACAATGACCAGCCATGTAGACATATTGTCGATAAGGGAAGGTTGAAAGTGCACTAATTGATGTGCCAAGTACTACTATCCATGGGTGTCACTAAACAGAAATTGATATGACCCAGAGTAACCACAGCAGCATGTGAAGGGGGGGGGGGTAGGGGCAAAGGAATCAGGCAGGGGAAAAAGAGAGGGAAAGGCAGAGGGTAAGAGAGAGGGACAGAGGAAAAGGGGAGGAGAGTGGAAGAAAAGAGGGAATATTCACTAGGCTGAAAGAGAGAGGGGTAAGGGGCAAGGGGGAGAAGAAGGGGGAATGATAACTAACCTGAAAGCTGGAACAGGGAGGAAAAAGAGACAAGAAGAAAGAGAGAGGGGAAAGAAAAGAGTAAGAGGGGAATGGAGGGGGGAAGGGAGAGGGGAGAAAGGAAGGGAGAGGGGAGAATAGTAACTGAGCAGAAAGCTGAAAGAGGGAGTGTAGAGAGAAACTACTTCTGTTCCAGCTAATCTGAGTCTTTCAAGCTAAAGTATCTGGATATGTTTTCTACTAACCAAAGTGCTGCTCTATCCTTTGAAGTTTCTTCATCGTCCTGGGTCCATCGATGAAGTTAATAGCCAGACCAGACTTGCCAAATCGACCGGTTCGTCCTATTCTATGAAGGTATGTTTCAACGTCTGGCTCACCGCTCATGTCAACAGGAAGGTCAAAGTTGATCACCAATGTGACCTGTTCAATGTCAATTCCTGTGAGTTAAATAAAAGTTGATAATTCTCAGTACCAAGTGAACTTCATTATCAGAGTGTAATGAGATAGGACATACAGAATGACTGCTATTGAGAATTTCAGAAATGATTGGCAAAAGCAGACATGCTTTTAAAGTCATCATCAATCTCATAGCTACCAATTTCGATAAACATTTCTACTAAGAATATCTATCGTTTGTGAATGGGAGAGTTGATATCGCACATTCCCAGTTTTTGTATTATTGATGGAAAATTAAAAAAGTTTAGCTACTTCCTAACAAAATGCAAGTGCTTAACATACAGTACCTAAAGGCTTAACTCAAGTTCTCAAAGGCATTTTCCTGAATAACAACACATGTACTTCGGTTACTGAACTAACACAGGAGCCCAGTAATAGTAGCACTGATAATAAGCAGAAATACAGGGCTAATATTAGGTACAGAAAATTGTGCCAATTATTTGACCTATCTTGTGTTTATCTTCTTATTGTCTACTGTCAGAAAAATGCCTGTATCTTATTTTCTTCTACTGGCAATCCACTGGCATTGTACCAGTAAACAGCCTGCAGTTTGAGGCCTGTTGATGCAAGGGTATACAGTGATACACAATGTTGGAATCCAACTTAATAGATATATCAAATGTCTATAGTAGACATATGTTATAGGTATATATGTGAAGAGTACTTTAGTTGAGGTAATTCGTAAGGTTACGCCACAGTTTGAGGCCTGTTGATGAAAGGGTATACAGTGATACACAATGATGGAATCCAACTCAATCGATAGATCGAATGTCTATAGTAGACATATGTTATAGGTGTATGTGAGGTGTACTTTAGTTGAGGTAATCATAAGGTTAGGCCACTTGAAACAAGTGTATGAAATACAGCTACAACAGTGTCTGTCTGTTATACTTGTACTGACGAATTTGTTACACAGATTAAAAGATGCTTTAAGATATTGGAGTATTTTAGACACAACAGAACAGCTAACTGCAAAAGCGTTGACGTTAAATTTATCCCCTGGCGTATCAAAGTTTGTCTCGGACTCTCGGTACTGTACCTCTAGCCATTAGATTTGTGGTGACAAGGAGCTTCTCCTTAGCTTCTTTGAACCTCATAAGTACTCGGACTCTCTCGTCAATTGACAGATCACCCACCAACAGCGCCACCGCGTGTCCCTCTGTCTTCATCTCCTCAGAGAGCCACCTTGCTGTTGCTTTCGTCTAAACATAACAAAATAAATATCACGTAGATCGACAACAAACTACAGGGCCACAACAGACCACATGTCGGCCCCAATGGTCACATGCAAATCTCACGCTTCGAGAACACATTCGTTATCCTACTTATGCTGCCCTGGGAACCCTAGCCTACTGCAAGTATTATGCATGGTTTGAGGAGTTTCTAAATATAGTTCCTACTCGGGACAAATTTGTAGAAAGTTTCTGATATATGACCCTCTAATTTTATCAAATTTGATATCTACCTCGCCATTGCTTCGATACCAAATTCACTGATAGAAGAAAATCAACAATGAAAATAAGACTGGGAAAGACATACTGTAGACAAATTTGAAAAACGGCATAGAGAGTTATGGCAGGGCAGAATCTGAATCTACGTGATTGTAACTACGAGGTATTAAAATGGTTTGAATCCTGTCCAGCCAAAACTTTCTTTCTTATTTTTGCAAATTAAAAATAATTCAAAAAAGAGTATTACTAATTCTTTACAACAACTTATGCTAGCCAGCTTGCTGACTGCTTGTTTGTTCTAAGATGCCAAAGATGTATCAACATTCAGTCCAGATCAAGGATATTTACGGGTTAGTATTAAACATCAAGAGTGCATTTTGAAAGTCACTTCTCAAGTTCTTACCTAGCACTGTTGTCGATTCATGACAGGCAAGCAATGCCAGCAAAAGTTAAGTCATTTCCTCGATCATCTTGGAAAATAATATTTGTCAATGTTCTCTCATATACCTTGAACTACAAATAAAAAACAAGCTGTCTGAAATCAAATTCTGAGTCTGGTTTTCAATTACAGGATTTCTGAAAATTATCAGTCACAAATGTTTTTTTTTCTAGTCTCACATTTTATGTTTATTAATTTTATGAGTATCAAGTTATCCCAAAGCAGAAATTCCCTATGTACATTCAAGTTAAACAAGGAAATAAATACACTTTGTTGATCTAAGACAGACTTTCGAGAACAATTAGAGGTACTGTTGCTGCTCTGGACGCTGTTTTCATGGATTTAATAACGACACCCACAAATTTTAAAAACACAAAACATATCACTTAATTGATAACAAAGATTCCACAATTCTACACATTTTGTTAGTCTTTACAAAAACAGGTCAAATCCTGGTCTTATTGACATCAGTTTATATTTGGTCAAAGTTACATCATGTGGGCAGCGAATAATACTCATTTTGAGTTGAAATGGGCATGGCTATCCGTATGATACATTGCCTTCATTGTAAGTGAATCCCAGGGGAGGGGGGGGGTGTGTAGGGGATTACTAACACAATGATATATTGATATATGGAAAAGTCTCATATCGCAACAACCTAACACTACATTATCTGAAGACAGGAAGACAAGTTGTTGCAGCCTGGGAGAGGGGACCCAGTTCTTACACCAATTTCTCTGGTCCAATCTTACATGGGCAAATGGCTGAATACATGGCTACTGTCCTCACCTGACAGAATATAATAGCTTGCCCAATGCTAAGGACACCATAGATGTTTGATAAGGCTTGAAACTTTTCATCCCTTGTACTGCAGAGTACATAGTACTGCTTGATGTTATCCAAACTCTCCTCTTCTCTCTTGAGTCGGATGGTAACAGGATCTGCGATGATCTTCATGGCAAATCTCATGACTTTCTCTTCATACGTGGCACTGAACAACATCATTTGACAGTTTGGCGTTAACTTCCTAGTAGCAAGAGGAATTGTAGATATAGCAAGGGGGAGTTTTTTTCTCACAAAAGAGGACCATGCACCATCATGGTCAATGTTTAAAGAGAGGGGAAAGAATAACCTGGGTACTGTCATTTTATACACAATATTGACACTTTGCAGGTGTACCTTCTCAGCTGTCTGGGTTTATTCAAGATATTCTATGCTGTATCTTTAGGACTGCACCTTTAAGGCTATCCAAAAGCAGAACATGTTCTATGAACTTTTGTATAAAAACCTGAGCACCCTTTGATGACATTCAACAACAGAGCACCCTTCGATGACATTCAACACCACTTGTACTTTATTTGAGGCCACAAGACTCTTTGTGTTTTCTGATGAGTTTGTTTCGCATCTGAGAAACTGACCTAATGGTCTGTGAATCCAGCCACTTTTATTGATAAGCCGTAGGTCTTTAAAAAGTGATTTCTAAAAAGCATTAAGAGCGTTATAGAAATACAACCTGAACAGATAGCAAGGCCCGTTTTAATGTTCTAAACTGTATTAAAATTAACGTTGTGCCTAAAGTCATTATTTAACAATTTATAGATTATTCAGTCCAATCCCCTTTTTTTGAATACATGTGCTGTCTCACATTTGTCATTTGCAAACCACAAAGTTCACAGCTTATCAATACACTCTGCTGCAATATTGATAGGCTTTGGAAACAGGTCATGTTTTCAGGTACTTTATCTATCCCTTAATAATGGTTGAGTAGGGGACCACCCGATTGTGGAAGATTTCGCTCAAAATACAACTGAAACACAGTGATGGATGATGGCTAGATGTAATGTCCTCCAATGTAAGTAAGTTTGCACCACCCAAACTTCAGGAACTGATTCAATTTTATTATTAAAGGGATTGAAAAATTTTACACTTCTTCAAGGGATCCCATTTTTTTTGTTTCTTTCAAACAGTAAGCCTCAACTTACTTTTTGATCCTAATTGATTGGTCTTGATGTCCCTGTGTGGCTATCATAACGTCCGCTTCATCCAAGACAAACACTTTGACTTGCTTCATATCGATCACGTTGAACTTGTAACACCAATCCAGGGTGGTTCCCGGTGTGCCGATAACAATCTGTTCGGTGAGACATCTATTTCTTGTGATGTTTTCTGGCACAGGTGGATATGAATAGGTGAGGAGAAATAACAGAGACAGATGGAGAAAACAAACATATTTTTCAACTTAGGGCGAATACCTTCAAACCATTAAATTATTAATATTGCAGACTGGCTCACAATCTCCTTCACGAGGTGATAGTTTCACCAAACTTCTCTTTTGTTATTCGTAGATGGTCCTTTATCCAAAATAAAATTCGCTTGTTGCTTCTTTGTCTATTTTGATTTATTAATAACTGCATGCAGAATAAAACCTTAAACAAAGACCTTAACTGTCAGATTACAAACAAGTTTTTACAGAGCAAAGAAAAATGTCTAAAACTATGTTATCTTTTTCATCAAGGGATCAGACTAATAATCACTGCAAAGAGAAATTCCAGTTGTCAGGTTATGTCAGACAGTGATATCAGTTAGAAACTGGACTCTTTATAAATTTAGCTTATAACTTGATTTACCTAGTAGCAGAAGATGGTTCCTTTATAGAACAATTGCTGAAAATTGTCTGCATCTTTAGGTCAAAACCATATTCTCATATAGCTTTTTGTAGCGTGAAGTTATGATTTTTTTTTTATATTTGTTCATATTTTGCATCTAGTCACAGCACAATGATTGATGTTATCAGCTGTGTTTTTTTATTCATGTATATGCTTCAGTCAGGCATCCATAGATTACAAAAGTATTTCTGCAAAAAGTTGCATCTGGGTGAAATATCAACTACAGAAAAAAAATCATAAATTAAAGGCTGAGGAAATATTCCAAATGTGTCAGGTTGCAAGGCTATAAATCAACGAGAATATTTAAAATATCCTGCGTAGAAAGTTTGAAGAACATTTGCCTACATAATGTCAGAAATCATCCACTGTGGTCTACATCTTGCAGTAGTTGAAGGCTTAGGCAGTCAAAATAGGTCATATTCAATCAACCATAGCTTGAGTTAGACACCTGCAGTTTTCAAAACAAGTGTAGTATATTTCTTATACTCTTTATCTTACAATTTTTATATTTCATCAATAAGAACAAAAATTACCTGTCTGTCCCCTTATAGAGTAACGTATCTTCAGTCCTTCTATAAACTGTCCCATGGTTTGGGCGACCTTTCCAATCTGCAGAGCCAGTTCGTACGTCGGTGCTAAACATAACGCCTTTGAAGAAATATAAAGTAATATTGCTGATTTCCATATCTTTATGCCATAAAACAGATATATCCTTGTGGCTACAATACAAAAACTAATAATTTCACCAGAATTCCCTAACTTTCCTCTTATAATTTTTAAACTTTGATGAAATTAGCACACTTGTGTTTTATTGACAGAGTGGGATTAGGTAGAAGCAATTAAAGTTAAATGTTTCGGTTGAATCTAACTATCCATTCTGATTTAATTTTGAGACAGCATGCTACTACTGTATTTGTTACTCAATTTGACCGATCATCACACAATTCAGAGACTAACTCAGAGTCTAAACACATCTATCAAATTTGTGTTTTTAAACTCTTAAACATATTCACATATGATGCAGAAGCTAGGCATCCATTCCCACATTCCCATAGCAATTCTGGGCAGCACACTACATCGGTTTGAAATACTTTACGCGATCCTTTACCATAAAAAGTAGAATAAACGCCGACTACTCTTCTCACCTGAGGGTATTGTGCCTTGGGGTCCACCCTACTCAGCATTGTCAAGACAAAGGCAGCAGTCTTCCCAGTTCCACTCTGCGATTGTGCAATCATATTCTTGGGTCTGTAAAAGTATCAAATTATGCATTAGGGCTAGACCTCTCTTAGGTGCACTTCACTCATAGTGTGACAAAATTCAGGGATTGTGATGAATATTAGGAAAAGATTTCCCATTCCATTATAGTTGAAAGACAAACACATTCAGAAACCAAGTATGGCAGCCACAATTTTGCATTTATTTTAAATCATTCTTACTTTCAAATCAAGTACTGAGTACAGTACATCATGAGATAAACCCTCCATCTAAGTGCAAAATCTATGTGATTTGGCTGTGCCTTAATACGAGATAATAGTTCAACATTTTGTTCCAATACGTGAAATTTTTTGAAACCACAAAAGTCATGTCAATAAATGAATGCTTTAATTGACAACCACACTGACAGTAGTTCACCTTATTATTTTAATCATTCTCAGTGCAAATCTGGCGGATTAATGTAACAAATGATGTTCATAGATAACTCATGAATCTATTTTCAGCCGTTACAATACATAAAGTAATGATTTTGTTGAGTATTTTGTCAAAGAAGTTTCGAAGAACACATGAATGCTCAGACCCTTCCAGCTACTGTATGGTGATTGGAAGCTGTATCATGACAGGTACTATGTCCACGGAAGGCTTGTATTGTAAATCCATCAAATCTACTTACGGATCCACTAATAGAAGAGGCAGAGCTGTTTCTTGAATCTTTGAAGGAGCATTGAACCCCATGCAGTAGACACCCTTCAGCAACTCAGGGGATCTGTACAGGTGTATACACAAGAAGATGAAAAAATGATTTGATAATTGTTTGATAATTGTCATAACACCTCCCCACATCTTTCAGCAACTCAGCTGTTAAAATTTAGAATGAGGAGAGGAATATATTATATGAAACATCACAATATTGGATTGTGACCATAACTGAGCCCTACAATATGTAACACACAGGCTCTTTACAATTTACAAGTGTAAGTAATAAACCTTGAGTGATGAAGTACATGAATAACCATGAATAATCATGAATAACCATTGGGCAAACCTGAACCTCCTACAGTAAAACATTGTTCAACAACTATGAAAGGTTATTCAACTGATGAATGTAATATGAAATGAGAAATAGGCATACAAAGCCAGGCTAAAATACTTTATTCTGACCATCAATGGACCTATAACATGGATCCCTTTCACTGAAACAATGTAGCGTATCAGTGAGAGAAGGAATGTGACCAAAATGGAACCACGCAAAGCCGAGAACTTTCAGCAAAGGTCTCTGAGTGAGTGTAAAATGAAACAAAGTAAGTACATTACATACAAATTGATCCGACGAAGCAGATGCCTTTCTCAGATACCCAGGGGCAGTGTAACTTAGGGAATTAGACAATAATTTTTCAACCTTCATGAAGTATGTCTACACTAGATTTGTTTAACCCTCTCTGTGATCCTGTGAGCAAGGAATATTAAAGGGTGTGAAGACTCGCGCACAAAGAAACGTCACATGCTGGTAATCTGACCTAGTTTTGAATGAGGTGTAACAGAAGTGTTAGACACCACCATCGATCCCAGAAAATACACACACAGCTTGCTACCGTCGGTAATTAGACACTAGTGTACAGTCAATACATACAGCTATGGTCAATACCCACAACACAGTGTACATAGTAGCGTGGACATCTCAGGTCTAGATAAAAGATAACAAGGTATCACGTTTCATTACTGTCTGCATTTTGTAGCGACAAGAAGAAAACGTCATTTGCAAGCAACGGAAAGTTAACTTTTGCAGAGCGTGGCACGCGGTTTGGGGCGAATATTCAATGCCATTAAGTGACCAGTCTTCAGCAGCATAACATCATCTGCATGCCAGACTCGTAGGACATGGGTTTGACTACAAATGCAAAATTTCAAATGGAATGGTCACACTGTACAGGAGGCACGCACAAGCTCAAGATTCTAAGCACGGCTATCGGTACTTAATCACGCACGCGGTGCTAACACCCAACTACGGGCACACGCAGCTACGCCAGAGTACTAGTAAGAACCGACTGACCATGTGCTACTGAAGTTTCAGCTCAGATGAAAATGAAAATGAATGTATAGACTCTCTCTCAGACAGAATGCACTGTATGAATTAAAGTTCTGAAATACTCACAGCCGTAATTCTTCGAATGATTTCACAGAGAAGAGTGGTGAGTTTGGATCACTCTGTTGGACTTCCAGCTGTGATGATGATTTAATCTGTACAAGTCTTGAGTGGAGGGCTTTGTTCAGCATAGAGGCATCAGCGGCTGCCTGGGCAGGATCTTGTGTCTCTCCCTCACCGGCTACGAGGCAAAAAAAAACACATATGAAATGAATATTATATTGCACATGATGTATACTTACAATGTTACAAGCACTTTGGGCATTTAGTTCACAATTTGACCAAAACTTACCAAAAATTACTCAATATGATATGACTGATTGAACTTAGGGATCCTTCTTCATAATTACAGTAAACTTTTTTTTTTCTTTTTTTTTGGGGGGGGGGGGGTTAAAATAGAAGTATTTGATGGTTTCATTCAGTTCTCACTGGTTATTTCGTCTTTCTGAAAGCTTTGCATATTCATCACTTTACCTCATGTAAATATGAAGTTGAATAATATCAACATTTCAACTTTGATTTCACACTGTATGCGTGAATGAGGCTACTTATGCTACCTAGACTTTCAATGGAATTGTAGCATGGACTTTCATATAACAGACGCATGAACATTGCATTTGTACAACGGATAAATGTAGTTGTTTGCACCACGCACCAAATAACTGAAATTTTTTTTCAATTGATCCCTAAAATAACTCTCTATTATACAGAACAGTAGGTGATTTTCAAATGAAAAGACACTTAAAGGGTGTGAAGACTCGCGCACAAAGAAACGTCTCATGCCGGTAATCTGACCTAGTTTTGAATGAGGTGTAACAGAAGTGTTAGACACCACCAACGCTCCCAAAAAATACACACACAGCTTGCTACCGTCGGTAATTAGACACTAGTGTACAGTCAATACATACAGCTATGGTCAATACCCACAACACAGTGTACATAGTAGCGTGGACATCTCAGGTCTAGATAAAAGATAACAAGGTATCACGTTTCATTACTGTCTGCATTTTGTAGCGACAAGAAGAAAACCTCATTTGCAAGCAACGGAAAGTAAACTTTTTCAGAGCCAGGCATGCTGTTTGGGGCGAGTCTTCGATGCCTTTAAACACAAACTTAAGAAATATGCCCTGTTTGTGGGGACTGAGTCTTTCATGCAACATTGTACCTGTTCCCTGGACAGCTGTTCCTTGCACAGCTGTTCCCAGTGTAGCTGTTCCCTGTGTAGCTGTTCCCTGAGTGTCACCACCTGCTGATGGTCCAGGTTTAATGGCCATCTGTTTTAACTGAAAAAAAAGGGAAATTAAAACATGGTCAGTAGAAATAACTTCTCTTGTGGTTGGCAGGACAGAATGGGCAGAAAGCAAAGCTTTCCTCAAGAGACGTTGCAGGTTATTGTTAATGTTTGGATTCCATAAGAAAACCCACTTTAGCAATCTACTTTATTTGCTTTCATTTCAAATAAAACACAAGACATTTTTCTGGAAAATTTCCAATTTGCTTTTGCAAATGATGAGACCTATAGTAAAGCTTTACATACATAAAAAACAATATGTCGCACCATGGGTGACCAGATCTACTGGCACTGAGGTTTCCAGATAATGTGCTAGCCTGTCATACTGTACGTACTACGTTCATTGCATACATGATGAATATAACCTAGATAGAGCGACTGATCAATGTAGATTATCTGTAGGTGTACATGTAGAACACATCCAGACGTACAGTTTGTGGCTGAGAACTGTACATAGCTCAGGAAAAGAGCACAACAACAGTAACCATCATTTACAGGCTCTATAATTATTACCTATAAGTATTCTTTTGTTTGTCATAAAACTTGTAATATATCCTTTATATGTGTTGATGTATCTATGATAATTTGATGTTTGGTAGAAAATGAATTGAAATTGCATTGAATGTATATCCAATCATTTCTGTCATTAAGCGAATATCGACAGAATTTTTTCAAGTCAATAATTTGTTTATGAAGCAAAAGCCATTGCTGTCTCATGATAAGCCATAGCCATTGTTGATGTACTGTATGTGAATGTTACCTGTTAATATCTGTGTATTGTATGGGCATTGTGTGTACGTGTGATGTAGCCAGCAACACCATGGACTTACTGTGTATGTGTTGGTGGGTATTCTATAGTTGCACCAAAGGTATGTATTATAACAATTTCTTTCCTAACACATTTCCTATATCATTAGTTTTCATACCAAGAACTCTAATGCCTTTTTCCAAAGCCTCCCTACAGTTACACTGCCTAGGCCTAGATGGTGGTGTATTAATATTATTTGTACTATTGGCATGTACGTTATAACTGTATCGGATGCTACAGTATCTGTGATTAGGGGTGCACCGGAAATCAAATCCAGCCAGAATTCCAGCCAAAAGGAATTTTAATCGAGCATCTGGCCAGATATTTTGCTAAATCTGACTGGATCAAGCACAATTTAATTCTTAAATGCATCATAAACATAAAACTCAGCTTTTTCATTTTTTGGTTTAGCCTACTGTAGCCTAACGGCAACAACACTGACAGGCGTTTGGTATCATACTAGACCTTACCCTCTTGTTTATATCTGTCATGTTACAACAATATGATGCAGTGTAACCACCCTTGCTAATTAGAGATGATTTTGGCATATGCCTAGCCTGTATGCTACGGTTATGGCTTATAATGCAACCAACGTTCACTGCAACTAGGCCTAGCCTAACTTTGGCCTAATGAGGATATGAATTAAACACAAACCTGTTCAGCGAGATTTGGCTTCCCTGCTTGCTGTTGGAACCCTTCATCCCAATCAAGAGCCGACATGATTCTGAAAATGAGCTATTTTCCTTAGAATTTTAGGAAATAAAGAAATCGGTTTAGCATTCATTCAAATGCAAATGGGCTTAATTCGCGAGACTTGCTTAATTGCGGCTTCATCAAAGAACTATAATATAATTAGAAAGGGGCTTCACTTCTTAAGTCTTGACAGAAGCGTTAAGTTACAGTAGGAAACATGCATATAGTGTGCAGTGCAATGCAGACAAAAAATCATGACAATGATTCTGATGTACACATGTGAGAGAAGATGTTATGGACCGCTAAATGCGCAAAAAAGCGGTTCGACATGAATCCATTTTTTTGCTATACTGTACTGATCTGACATGTCCCTCTTCAAAACACTCGTAGTGTCAATATGAGCAGTAGTAATATAATATTTTTACCAGATAAAAGTAAGGAACTGCTTATACTGTCGATACGAGTGCTTTGAAGCATGATATGCGAGGACAGTTTAGAGTATAAGCATTAGGAAATTGTCCCAACTGGCTGGAATCAGATTTATTCGCGATGGTATAAGGCGAAACTGCTCACAGCCACCAAGTCATCACTTTTGATGTTAGCATAGAAAGGTGGCTTTGGGGTGACAACACGTTATATTTCATGCCACTTTTTAGATTTGAAGACACGTACAGTGGGAATTCTGTAATTGGGCCCTTGTCTGTAATGATTGTGAATAAGATTGAGATCGAGAGCTAGCATACTTTCGGTTGACAAGAAAGAAAGAAAAAAAAAGTGATGTCAAGACTGAGTAGCTGCTGTACGTCTGACTTCAGATAAGGAAAGTAAAAATTAACATGTCTGAATTTAAACAAAGATTTTCATATAAATGCTGAGTTATAATATCTGTTTGGCCAGATAATCATAAACATAAGCATAATCATAACCATAATCACAATCATAATCATAATCATAACCATAATCATAACCATATAATCATTACCATAATCATAATCATATTCTGATAGACTACAGTGTTAAAAGTAGGCTTACAGTACTTGGAAAGCAAGTAGTTACCATTGCGACTTAAGCAGAAAGTAACTACAAGTTGTGGGAATAATTCATCACAATACAGCCTTCGTACATACTGCCACAATAACAGGCGCGTATCCAGGGGGGGCGTTGGGGGCGCGCGCCCCCCGGGTAAGCAAAAAAGGAGAGAAAAAAAAGAGAAGAAAAAGGGAAAAAAAGAGGGGAAAAAAGAGGAGGAGGAGAGGAAGAAAGAGAAAAGAAAAAGAAAAAAGAGAGAAATAGGAGAAAGGAGGGAGTAGAAGAAAAACGCCAAGACACCGGGAAGAGAAAGAGGAACAGTGACATCATTACAGCGCTGATCCCTATTATATATACAGGGTAGCCAGTGACGGATCAATGATTCCGGAAGGGGCGTGTGAATTTTCAAATTCGGAACAAATAATGGGCTTAAAACCTTGAAAGTGGGGCTGACGGGTATTGTGGGCCGCGACGTAGAATCACCTACAAAAGCAATGATCCACAGGACATGCGATGAGGTCGAACATGATGTGTGACTGGTGACAGTCTACAAAATGGAAGGAAAAAAACTATTGGGAAATACTTGGTTCTCAGGCAAGAAGTGCACATCTGGTTGGTCATTTTCAAGCCCGAGAAGTGCCATTTCCGGTGATCTGGGGGGGGGGGTATCAAAACCAGAAATTTTCTTGTACGCTGCGCGCCAACCGATGGTGGCGCTCCTCTTAGATAGTATTTCGCGCCCCCGGGTTAGGAAATCCTGGATACGCCCCTGAATAACACATACTATCAACAGCATTCCAACAAGACGTACCAAGAGACTTACTCTCACATCCATAAGGGAAATGATGTCAATAGTTCAATGTTATTGTATTTCACTAACACGAACACACGCTATTGAAATGCTAAACGGAAACCGGAACCGATACTCTCTCATACTTTGTTTCATAAGATAACTTATAGGTCAGTTTTAAATTCCGCTTTGAACGCTTCCACATTACAGGCCTGCATGCAAACAACACGATTCTGACTCTTGACTCTAATTGTTCACTGAATAATTGAACATTTAATCATGAACTTGTTATAATAATTGATAAAACACTTCCGTTACAGGCGGGCTATCGGTTAAGTACCAAACCAGACGCAAACGACTTTTTGAAATAATCTGTGGTGTTTTGAATCGACGCCAGCTCATTCCTACAGAAGAGATTATTTTGTAGTTGATACGGTGGTACAGGCCTGATAGCTCGTCGATATGGGGTACGCATCTCTGTACTATGTCTCTTTATTGTGCGCCGTTTACCAATCCAGTAGTCAATCTCTTTTCTCAGAAGTCCCCGTGAAACTGTTTCTAAACCAGAATTCAAATATCTATCAAGTTGACGTAAAGGAATACTTAATCGTTAGGAATAGTGATGACGTCATTATAGGATGCGGCACAGCTGTTCAACAAGTCTGCAATAACACTAATATACGGATAACTTTAAGACATGGAAACCACATCTTAAAGCAACAAGAAACAGAAGACGGAAGAAAACTACTCTGGTCCGGAAGGCCATTTATAACCTCAAACTTATCATGCGAAATCAATTTTATGTTTTTAGATAGCGGGCACACTTCAAGTGTTGTAGTTAATGATATCGTTATACGAATGAGTCAGGGGTTAACTTGTTTTCCAAATACTTCCAATAATGTTTTCCTTAGGGATGAAATTGTTCAATTTGTGTGTACAGCTCCTAGAGATGGATACAGCTGGGACATAGAATCACCTGCGAGGCTGATACTGGACAAAGACCAAGTGGCAATGTTTTTAGGTATGGTTCGTGTTGTACGTAACTTTGTGAAACTATCTGCTTCGGGGATGAGGGGCAATATCACATGTTCTCGTCGTAGGATCATTGCAGAAGAATGCTCAATACAAAGTAAACTGTTCAGGCTGGAAGAGAGTTTGATCATTTCTGTCTCACCGCAAACATTTTCTTATTCTACTATTGATATTGGTAATTTTAAATGTTACAGTAACGTGGCCACAGAATATGTATCATGGGATGTCGAATTAATCGAAAGGCATGGATTTAGTTTAGAGGTGGGACCGTTATCAGATCTACCTTGGTCGTATATAATAACCCATTACACTAAAGAATCCGTACTTACGTTGAGCGCTGACGCCCGTGGTATCAAATCAGTTTCGTGTTCGACAAGCAGAGCTGGATACGTCGTCATGGCAACTGCGAAGAATATTACATCTAATATTATTCAAAAAGACAATTCTGAAAATCATGATACAGAGACTACTTGCAGTGATAATAATATCTCGGTGCTCCCTTATATAATTGTTATTGTAATACTGATTACAGTTTGTATCGTTTTCACGACGATTACCGGTTACGTAATGTACAACAGAATTCGTTCTAAAGTAATGGCAAGTGAAGTTGTTGGAAATGACACTGAAATGACCACCAAAGAATCATCGGGCCAATATGACGACCACCACTACTATGCAGCTAGCGAACGTAAACTCTCGTGTGATAATCGTACGGGCGACGTTAAAGTTGAGGATTCGATCACCGTGACAACGGGGAGTAGTAAAGATATGGAGCATCTCTCTACCGACATACTGGACTATGGGGCAGTTATAGCCACCAATGACGTTTATGAAATTACTTGATGGGCAAACGCTTACTGATACTTGTAATATATCAGGGAGCTTTCGCCGCGCTCCCTGCAGATCTTGGCTGGTCGTACCTTAATTAGCCTATTAAAGAAGTTGATTATTTTCCTAACTTTCATTTTCACTTTCATTGATTTCTTGTGTTTTGTATATGTTCATATGAAGCATATAGGTCTTCATGGAATTCAGCATTTTTTTGTTTCAACACTACGAATTACGTAATGCAGGCAATGGTAAAAACTGCCCTGTTTCCATGGTACTCCAACCCAAAAGTTAACAGTTGAAACAAGTTGACAGCCTTCTCTAATTGGGAGTAAACGTAAAAATTCTAATATGCATATTGTACTTTAATTTTAACAAAAATTAACCCCGATAAACATTAACGCAGTAAGCGTAATATGCTTCAAGATGCATTTTTTAAGATACTTTAATGTAACTTAATGACCGGCCGTAGTATAGGCCTATACATTAGACTATCACTGCCGATAGTCTAATTACATGTCAGTTAAAAATAATTATATGCCAAAACAAAGATGCGGTATCCATGTTAACTTCTGCCGATTAATTCTGATTATCGTATTTGCAAGTGAATGCTGTGACGTAGAATTGACTTGTACCCTCACAGTAACCATATATATATGCTTACCGCGTATACATTGAACAATTACGTCTGTGAGTATTGTACCGTAGTTCTGGTGCGTTAGTGTCTACTGTATTATAAACAGCTTCTTGTTGATTAATATGTAAAATCTATGACCTGATAACCAATGGATATTAAGTACTGATTGAAAGTTACAATTTGTAGTCACGGTCAAAATCAACGGTCTGCATAAAGACGGAGTGATTAAGTTATTGTTGTTGTTTTTTTTTACATTAATTCCTTATATCTAGTCGAATACTTCATGCTTTCTGAGCAGGGGGGGGGGGGGTCTGATGTGTCGTGCTTGCCTCAGCCTTAATGAAGGATCCTGGGTTGTGTGCTTAATTATCACCGCTGCTGTTGGTGTATGATGAAGCCTTGTCGTTACTGTTTTTCGTCTTGTTTAATTTTATATAGCACCACCTTTTGATGGACTCCATCGTCTCGTTACAATATGTGTGGCTACAGAGAATTTTTAAAGGCATTGAAGACTCGCCCCAAACCGCGTGCGGCCATCTGAAAAAAAAGTTAACTTTCTGTTGCTTGCAAGTGACGTTTTGTTCGAGTCGCTACAAAATGCAGACAGTAATGAAACGTGATACCTTGTTATCTTTAGCTGGACCTGAGATGTCCATCGCAGTATCGTTTATACACTGTGCTGACATGTGAGTATTGACCGCAGCTGTATGTACTGACTGTATACACTAGTGTCTAATTACCGACGGTAGCAAGCTGTGTGTGTATTTTCTGGGATCGATTGTGGTGTCTAACACTTCTGTTACACCTCATTCGAAACTAAGTCAGATTACCGGCATGAGACGTTTCTTTTTGCGCGAGTCTTCACACCCTTTAAAGAAAGTAAAACGATGTTTATGCTGGCATTTATGATGTTAAGGGTTATCGTTCAATCAGGGGCGTATCCAGGATTTTCCAATAGGGGGGCGTCAGGCATGAATGATCGCCGTCCTGGGGGTGGGTCTAAGGGGAGGGGTGGACAATTTTTGCTTTCGAAGAAGGG
>JAIPMN010006057.1:0-64399 GCA_020650975.1 Apostichopus californicus
GGGGGGGGGGGGAGGGTAGTGGATGGACATGGTGCAGTATATTGGGTTGGAGAGACAGTGGGGTAACGGTGGATTTTTACAGTGCATTGTGGGATATGGTACTTATGTAGAAATAGGTTGTACAGCCTGGGTTATTGGATGTAGGATGTTGCATTGAAGTAGCACTAGGATAAGCATGTGGTAAAAGAGTATAGAAGGCTGGAGATGAAATTATTTGAAAAAAAAATTTTTTCTCTGGTACCATCTTCTTCTAGATGTAAACCGATATTTCGAAATAAGTCTTGTGTCCAACATCAGTTTATTTTGTTTGGACTTAGTTACTTTTATTTTCCTTTCAACAGATATTTACAGCGTAGAGTTTATCCTGACCAGCGTTCTCAGGCAGAAGCTGGACTTCAATTCATATCCTTTCCGTAGAGTTTCTTCATAGGTCGTGAAGGTCAAAGGTCAATAACAAGGCTGTGTGTTAATAAACAGATAGTATATATATGCATGTCATTGTAAGTGGACTAATCAGAGTTTACCCTGAGGCAAGCCAACATGGGCAATTTTTGGTTACTTGCCATAGGCAGGCATGTAACCAATGCAGTCAAGTTGGCGTGCATGTGTATATATGTGTGTGTGTATGTATGCGTTTGTTTTGTATTCTGACCGAGGACTTGAACAAAAGAATTCCAGGTCCTCGGTTGTGATTTCTAAAGAATCACCACGTCCTCGGAAGAATTCTATTGTATGGGGGTATTGTTAAGGTTAGGGTACGTGGATTTGAACAATGGAAAATACAATGGGGTCCTCGGTCTGAATGTAATACAAACGTGTGTGTGTGTGTGTGACGCCCTAGCATGTAAACAAGATGGGTAACCTCTGCAGTTCTCATATTTGTTACGTGTATTCATGTGTTAGCCAATTCTGACAAAAATTTGACAAAACTGCTATGATCTCAAGGAAGTAAACTGGTTCCTGAAGAGCAAATAGGTCACTGAGAATGATCTTGTTGAAAGTGATGTGTTTATAATCCTTCACCTGAAGATGATTTAGAAGGATTTATGAAGAGTTAGTTCCCAAGTAGCAGTTCCTGATATAACATTTTACAAGACATCTATATAGGTCCAAGTCCTATAACTGGACATGGTAATCAAATAATGCTAATGGTCTTAAGGTAAATACACATTTTATTGCACAAAATCTGAGGTAAATCATTAAAAGAAATTCAAGATATGAAGATCAGTCATGTTCCTTTGGAAAATTTTCAGTGTAAGAAATAACCAGTATGAAGGTTTGCCATTTAAGTTTATCTCGGGCGAAGCCGATTCTGAGAATTTTTATTAGTTATTATATTTATTTATTAATATTTGTCCTAATTTTGCTAGATTAATGTTGGTTTCTATCTTCTCAGGGACGAAAGTTTTTTATTTTTATATATATTAATTTTATGATATATTTATTTGATTTACACACATTTTTATATTTCATTTATTTTTTATATTTGTTTAGTTATAATTTATTCTATTTTTCATTTGATTTTAATTTTATTTTAAATTATTCATTTTTGTGTAATTATATTTATGTATGTTATTTTTGTATGTTGTATGTATCATAATATATTACCAATAGGCTTTCAGTTTTGACTACACAGAGTATTCTGTCTAAATTGGCATAGTTTTAATCAACTTTTCTTGACATAATTTTTTTTCCTCTCATTTTTCTGTTTTTCCTTAATAATACGTACATTCCTGTATAACCTGAATCATTGCAACGATGTGACATCGTAAAAGAAGATTTAGTGTCCTCGGACGTATTGTCCCTTCAGTGAATGATAGTGTGCCAAACTGACGGAAGTTGGACATGTGTGATGGCAAGGAAGCTACAGTGTCCTCTGACGTATTGGCCTTCCAGAGGATAGCAGTGTAACGTTCTGACTGTAGATGTGAGACAGTGAGACAGTATTAAAGGAAGCTGCATGTATAGTCCCTTCAGTGATTGGCAGTGTGGTGTTTGGACAAAGGTTGGTCATATAGGACAGTGATGAAGATGCTGTGTCCTTTAACACATCAGCCTTTCAGTGGATAGCAGTATTAAAGCAAGCTGCAGTGTCCTCGGATGTAATGGCCCAGAATATAGCAGTTTAGTGTTCACACTGATTCAAAGGCAAGCGGGACCACTAGGAGACAGTGAGATGGGACGCAATGGCCTTCCATTAAATGTACTGATTTTCGGCGTGTGGGACGAATATGAGAGGGCAGTGTGCTTGGATATACTGGCCCTTTAGATAAAGACAGTCTGTTGTGTTGTGACTGTTGCAAGGTTTATTTGGCCAGTGACGAGGAGACTGGCATGAAATACCGTCCCTTTAAGAAGGAAGCAGTGGCCTGGATTGGCTAGAATAAGGCCAATGGGACAGTAATGGTATGACAAGGTGGTGTGATTTACTGGCCCTCCAGAAGGTATCATTAGTCCACACACTAGCGCAAGAAATTTTCCTCAGGATGCTAATGACATTGTAGTGTGATCAGACATACTGGCACACGCACAACCACTGTGCTGTACTGGCCGTTACACAGAATTTGTGTCTTTTGCCAAACACTACAGTGTGTTGTTAGAAAGGACGGTAATGGTGGGGCCAGGGTTTTGTACTTACTGGCCTTTAGGATGATACCATAAGGTGTTGCATTGACCATTGCAAATCAGAGAGGACGGTAAAGTTAAGGCAGGGTGGGTAAGGTTAACCCAGCCCTGTTAAAGAACTACACAAATCTTTTTGATACTTATTTTGGATAGTTAAAATTGTTTATACCCCTGGTAGAAGTTTCTTGAAGTTTTAGTTCAAATCTGAACGTGTCCCTGCCTGAGACAGTGTGTATATGTGGCAATGTTTTATGTTGTACATATCTTGATGTTATCTATTTTTAGCATGTAGAGTTTAAGAGGGTATACTGTACATTCTTTAACCCCCCGCCCCGCCCCACTCCCTCCCCCCATCATACCCCACATTCTCCTCAAGGCAGTAATGTCAGTATTGTGCTTGTTCAGCAAAGTGATTCCATATTGTGCCATATATTTTTGTTTAATTTTGTGATGTCATTGGTGACAAGAATATCCCAACATTTCCTTTGTTGTCTCACATACCCATAGAGAAGAACTGCTTAGCCATTGGGATAGAATACCAAGGCCTGTGGTTATCGACACAAATCCCTTCCACGAAAAAAAACCCCTCAAATTTAAAATTTAAGACGGGTTAGCATGTGTTAAGGAACCATGCAGTGAAACTAAACCAGCAATCTTGCAGAAATCACAAAAAACAGTGAATTGGGATAATCTGTTGGCCGCAGTATACAAGATTTAAAAAATAATAATAATAATGCTAGATATGCTAGAATGGCCACAGCTACAAAAACATTAAAACAAATCTTTTTACTAATGGGTTGCCAGTTTTTCATATCTGTTTTGTGGTGATTTGATAACATTTTAAAGCAAGTGGGAAATTTTCCACTCGTAAAGGTTCAAAGTGGTAATTTCTTTGGGCCAAAATTTACTCATGAATATTGCAAGACCAAATTGACATCATAATCAAAATCAATTTAGGTCGGGAGGGAGGGGGGATTTTTTGTATGTCTTTCAACAACTTAGTCTTCATCAGTTTGTGGAGAAAAATGAATTTTCCACCAGCCAGTACTGCTCAAACAAGTCGGTCATGAAGAAAGGTTTCTGTTGGAAGGGATGCGGATTGCTAAGGGGAAAATGTGTAGGCGTTTTATAGCTGTAAAATGCGGAGGTACAAATATTGCAAAAATAGACAAGTTTTTGAGTTAATTTTGATAAATATCTGATGGTTTTTCAAAGCCCAATCACTTAAAACATTCCAGTCGGTCAACTTGACCGGGTCAAGTTTTCAGGTATGGAAGTTAAAAGCTGAAATTTTGCCACTTTGCATTTCATAACTGTGATGAGAACTTTTGGGGAAAAATGTATTTTTTATTCCAAAATGTGATTTGGGGCGAGGATGCGTGGTGAAAGGAATAGCATATTAAATTGGTGCCAAAAAAATGAAAAGATTGTGACTTAACTTGATAAATTTCAAGTTTATTTTGAGATATACTGGATAACATTAAATCCATTGAATTGCCTTTTGTAACAAACAAATCTTTTCAAGTTTTTAATACTGTATTGTAAACAGGTTCTGAAAATTATCAAAAAAAGTTAGCGACCGAGGCGTGTGATGGGCATTCTCTCGGAGATAAAGTCTCATGTCAAAAGTTCCTTTGTAAACTTCCTGAAAAATGACATCAAATTTATTGCATGTGTTTTTTATGTCTTTATAAATTCTAACTGTTTTCATAAAATCAAATACTGTCACCATCCTGAAATACAGTCTTGGTTGCCAGGTGGGAAAATCATGTACAGGATATTTATTCTATAATATATATCATTTTTTGGTAACTACTAAACTGTACACTGTTTGCAAATTGCCTACTATAATTCCAATAAAATATTTAAATGTTTTCAGGACAAATTGGGTTTTTGTCATTTTTCATATTCTCCTTCTGAAATTGATGTTTCTACTGCAAATAAATCTGGAGTTGGCCATAGTTTTAATGTATCACTGAAAAATCAAAGTACCCATTTTATTTCTTTGACTCAAATTGACTTGGGTGAAGCAGACTTGAGTGTTAATGACTTGAAGAGTTAAAGACTGGAGGCACAGCAGTAACCCTATTCATGGGGATTGTATGTATGTATGTATTTTAGATCCTCCTACAAGCAGGAACTCGCGAAGAAGCCTCATTGGCTTATAATCAAAGCCGCAAGCTGACCGAAGTCAGTCTCTTACATTCATATTAAACGTCCATGATTATGAATTGTCAACAATGTAACTGGACGACATACAATTATCTTGGAGTGACTCGAAAAGGGGAACTTATGATTGGAAGGCACCGGCGTTAACCACTGAGCTAACACTCCACAAAAATAACCTCCCCCCCCACCCCATAACTGCTTACTACTAATGATTAATTTGTGAAGTAGTTGGTTTGAGTAGGAGAGGGATCTGATTGGATGCTAATCTAGTGCAATGGTACCAGTACAATCGTCCATTAAATGATTGGTCACTCCCCAGCCCCCCACCCGACTTCCCTCCCTCCCCCTAACCCAACTTGTACATCCTGTTAACAGCAAGGCTGTGGTACAATTATTAAGCCAGTATTGTACCAAGACTGACCACGTCCTAAGCCATAGAATTGAATGAAAATAATTGCATAAGGTGTATCATACATCGCCCGATATTTAAGCGTACAGTTTGTTGCAGTCGCTAGTGGTTGTGAATCGCTGATCATGTTCAAGAAACTACAGTTCGATTGGAATGTAACTGCAAAGTTTATCTATCATTCTTATGCTTATTCAACCTGTTTATAATACCTCTAGGTATAGGCCCACTAAATTCAAAGGGAAACTATTGTAATCTGTGTGTTTTGTTATTCAAACAAGTAGACTTTAGTTTGACTGGTAGAGATCTTATCTAATTAATTAGCTTTTGTGTTCAAGAAGCCGAGCTGTATTGAATAGACCATAAAACTTACACCAACCACCAGGGGACTCAACACTAATAATTCTAATGTCTGTCAAACACCACTTATTATTTTCACAAAAATCCATACTTCATCCTCAAACAAAATTTAATACTTTAAAAAACTATAAAATATAAACCCAGAACAAAGACAAACATTTGGTCACAATAAATCTTTTTATTGGCAAGGTATTTATAATAAATGTCATATTAATTTGATATATTAACAGAAAAATTCACATACATATGCTGTGGAATATACAGTCTCAGAGTGATGATGGGAAAGTAAAAGCCGGATGGGCTTGATGCAAACAAGTTAAATGGTCTGTAAAGAGTTCTAACCGGTTACAACCATCCAGTCACAAACTTGTTACGTTGACGGCTACCGCAGATACCTTACGGTTAACAGTCAAGATTACTAGTAACCACGGTAAATGTACACCACATACTCTTAATCATTTTCCTTAACATTTAATTGTTAAGCCTAGATAAATTAATAAAATTACCAATTTTTACCAACAGTTATACGATAGAAATAAGAATTTCCCAGAGTATCTATTCCTGAAGATGTCCAATCTTTCCAGAACTATTGAGATTGGTAGAATTGGACAATCACATCTTGGGTGCCTGGGAGGGGGGGGGGGGCGAGCTATGCATGGTATCATTAAGCAGGCAAAAAACTGGTGACCATATTCTCATCTATCTAGCATATTTCTGTACTGAAATTCTTAGTGTTTGCCATGTCAACATCCCTGCGTTGATCCGTGAATTCATTTGACGATCCACGTACAGATTTTTCTATGAGAAAGTTATTGTTGTCCCGATGTATAAACCTTCGCTTCGTAGATTTTTCATACCCACGTATATCCAGCATTCCCTACAGACTTTCTTTAACCGTTTACGAAGCTTTGTTCCGTCTTTCAATTGGGGTTCTAAGAAACAAGGACGTTAAAGGTATGCTGTATTGGCCTCAAATATGCTAGATATTCAAATATGGTCACCTTTGGTCAAAATTCTTGAAACTGTTTTTATTACAAACTTCGAGGAAATTTTCCTCACTTGGGACATTCAGTCATCTTGTGTGTTCCTTAAAAATGTCTGAGAACAATGTGGAGAGTAAAGACCTCCAGGAAAGTACTTTTGAAACCTTCTAGCAATTATAGTGTGCTATAATTTGAGGCCTATACTGACTACCTTTAAGTAGCAACCTGTGAATACAGTGGATTAGAATACCATCACAGATGTAAACGGAAAAAAAAATAATCATAATAATGATCAATAAAGTAAAAATATATAATATGCTTCACTGGGTAAATTTCTCAAATATTGGTATGACAAACAAACTTACAGACAGACAGACAGACAAAACTCTTTACTAGAAATGTTAATATCAGGCTCCAAATAGGATCAAACAGTCCATATTAAAAATAAGCCTGCATGGATTTCTTCTTCCATGAAATCTTTCTAAACAATATATCGTAAGACTGAAAATATTTTCTGGTTTGGACCCAGACATTCCATAGCCACTTTGCTTTTTAAATCTTTTGTTTTTGGTTGAGATATTGGTCGTAGAAGTATCGACAGAAACAATGAATCCCAGAATGAGATTAAAGGACCTCAAATAATTAATTTTCTTCCATTAAAAGTCCAAGTTGTTTTTCAGAGAGGATTATAAAATTGTTACTTGGCCGTCGTTTCAAAAAGGCCTGTCATGTTGATACGATGCTGTTTTCAATTTCCGACTTGCCTGGACAGACGACTGCTTGAAACGGGAAACCCAATTTTGGTCCCACCAGTCTACAACGAGCTGACCAGATCTGATAAACAGGTTCACTGGACAGACATTACATGGACTGAAAATCTCAAAATACTAACGCAGATGGAATGTTGTTACTAGGTGTGGTTACTACACCTCTGAAAGAAAATGGGAGGAGTCTCACTACTACTAAATAAATTAAACTTTGACCTTTGACACCCATAAACACACATAAAGTAATCACTCCATTACTTCAAACAACTTCCTCAGAGCTCTCGTTTCATTTTAATGAGAATATGTCTCCTTGACAGTTTCGTTTCCAAATGTTTTTCCTCGTGACAAGTTAAAGGAACACCGAACACTCCATTCATAATTAAGACATTCTTCTTCACTCATTTTTAACAGTTTTCCAAACAGAATACGATGTCTTTCATATCACCTTTTTGTTTTTATCTATCTCAAACACTCTTAGTTCTGTAAATATTGGGGCTATTTTCTTTGCCATATCTATATATTCATTTGTCATATTTTATCTTGGATTAAACAAGACAAAACAAAATGCTTTACTAGTACATGTACTACTGTCGGGATAAATAAAAAAATAATAAAGATTAAAAAAAAAAAATTCTAACCAGAAGACTGACTTGCAAAATGAGACTCACAAAAAACCAACAAAAAAAGTTTTCATAAGAGAGAAAAAAAAAACTGTAAACAAACTGTGTATCTAATGCAAAAAGCATGTGTATATAAAGTAAAATACATCCAAAGTTAAAGAGTCTGGGATTTCAATCCCAGCTGGATCTTCTCTTTAGGGTTGATCCTAAAGAGATTTGCTTCTGATGAATATCAGCGGTGGATTGAAACATAACTTTTTATACAAATTCAAATTCAACAGATGATCTGAAAACGTTTCACTTGTAGGTATTTGTTGGGGAAGCAGAGAGGTTTGACAGAACCTTGGATATCTGCCTCTACCCAAAAATTGACATCTGAAAAATCTTCACGCAACTGTTTAACAAAAGTCAAGTAGCTTAAACCGATAAACACCAACAGACATTTCGAGGTTATTACATTATAATGAAATCTTACATTGTTTGTTAACACAATACAGTAAATAGCTTGTACACTGTCGAAAACCTTGTCTTTTGTTTTATATATCAGTTCATAAAACATGCCAGCCCATTGGCTACAACATTTTTAAATATTCATGAATAACCCCTGAAATATTCTCTGTAACTAGCGCAGTTTCAAACCAGACAAAACTGTCGCCAAAACATAGCAAGTAGTTTATAAAACGTACACAGGAACTTAAACCGGATAGAAACATTTTAAGACAAAACGTCAAACATTATTCTAAAAAGAAACAAACAGGGTTTTCTTTTAACCCGGAGAACAAGACCTTCAAACATGGCTTTATGAGTGACAAACAGGTAGAAAAAAAAACAGTAGAATTGGATGAATAGCTACACTATGTTATATGACCCGTTTATAATGTTAAATGAGGCAAATACTCGGAGAGAGATTTGTGCGTTACTTAGCTCAGACTCTTCATATACCGAGGAACTAAAAATGGGTTACAACCTCTTTGTCGACGGAAACCTAGGACGATAACTGTAGACGTTGAACATTTATGTTTTCTATGATATTCCATAATGTCCAATATTTCAAATAGAATGGAGAACTTAACACCAAGCCTATCGGTATCTACCGTAGGAAATTTATATTGGTTTTCTGACTCTTTCTTAGCTCAGTTTTGGAATAAAATGAGACATTAATGCACAAGCAAGGAATTTGTAGACTCGATGACCATTTTCAAGTCCCACATATCAACAGCCTATTAGCCTCTGTAACCGATTCCGGGGTAACCATGGTAACCACTGGTTTTTACCCTCCGCTTAACGAGGCACCCGCAACTAACTTATGATATCAAAATGGATACAAAATAGTTCATAGAAGAAAATATCTAGTTTCATAGAGACCAACAAAATATGTTATTAAGATAAAATAAAAACGCCTAGCACGACACATTAACACCAACGTCCTTAAGACGACCGAATAAGTATTATTAACATAAAAATAAACCCAAGTAATATGAATATGAATAATAGGGTATCTTTTATGGTACAAACTAGGAAGCCAAAAATTTTAGTTCATTTTAATATTTCTTTAAGAAATAATATTAATGGAATTTTTTCGACTAGTTTTTTTTTCTTATTTTTTTTTTTTTTAATTTCTGGTGTATTATCTTTTCTCTTGGATTACTTCACCAACGTTTTGTTATATTAGTATATATATTGCTGTACATGTAAGGTAATGTCAAGGTATTTGGTTAGTCATATAGATATATGTGATGCATGTGATGCACTGTGTAAGGTAACTTGTATACAATATAATATATACAAAATGAATATAAAAAAAAAAAATTATAAAACAAAAAACATTGTTAACCACCTAGCCAAGTTAAAGGTGCAACGATTCAAAATGCTTCGAATAACAACGTTTAAACTTAAACATAACAAAAACTTTCAAGAGCAACGTTTAAACTTGAACATAACAAAATATTATATTTGATGAATAATTACAGGAAGAAAAAAATAGTCTTAAATGATGTGCTTCTTATTTTTCCTTCTTATTATGGCCAGATTTAATTATTATATTTATTATTATTATAATTAGTCGGCAAAATGGATACACTTTCAGATTTGATGAAAGCAAAAGCTAATTTGGTTCCAAAGAAAGAAATTTGAACATACCTGTCTGTCAAAAAAATGTAATTTCCATCCTTAACGTTTACACCAAGGGTTCCTAAAAATAACTGTAAACAATTTCATATTTCTTTTCAATTTGTGATCTCATAAAATTCGCTCATTTTATGAAGAATATCCTGTAACAAAACTGACATAATAAGGGTCTTTAATATATTTTCAGCCTCATCGTTCACAGCAGTTTTTCCCCATTCATAGCTTTCAAAACGATAAGATGTTTCATTTTGTTAGCTTTCCTCGTCTCCATGGAAACACGTAAAGAAAATAGACGAAGTTGCTTAAATGCCTTCTCGTTTAAAGCCACGTTTTGACCTAATTTGGCAGCCTTCAAAAATTAAACTCATCTATTTCATAATTTTATTCTGAGATCAATTAAATCCATTTAATTTTTTGTTTATTAATATAGCTTAAATGAACTGATAACTTTAACATTTCCATTTTATTGAATAATAAATTTTCCTTTATATTTTCATATTTAAGCATTTAAACAGTTCTGGGTAAATAATATTCATTAGCAAATTAACGGAAAAAAGATTGGCTTTCTAATATTTTGATTTATTTACCATTTAAGTATTTTGCGGTAATTTTCTTTTGGCTTCAATAATTTGAAATTGTTCTACATATTTCTGGAAAAAACCTATTAAAAAAAACCCTTCATACCTACTCTAATTAAGATTGGGAGCACGGTTTTGTTTACCTCTCATTATCATGGTAGAGTCCATGCTTACCGACAATTCTTTTGAATTGACATAATATATCGTTTGTAAACTACAACTAACTTGTTCCAGTCTCTAAACTAGTAACAAGTAACTTGATACTTTGCGAAGTCCTTGCCTTTTTAGGTAACTTTTATCAAAACCATTCTCAACAGATTATTTTTTCTTCAATAATCTGGAATAATTGCGAAGTCTGGACAACGCAACGACTCACGTGTTCTAGAATAACTGTCCGTTGCAAAGGCGTTCCACCATTTTTTTACTCTCTGGATAAAAACCCAGGATACCACGATTTAACTTTATAAAAAAGAAAGACTGTTATTGATTAAAAGCAATTAAATTTACCGATTATGTTTAGGTCATTTCAAGGCTACAAAAACTGCAAGATTTGTAACTTTGAAGTGCTTTACATTCCTGTGAATGAATTGAGCCATCCATGCAGATAACCACAGTTATTTCAACCAATGTTTGTGTTGTATCCTGATCTCTACCAATCCACATATCAGTGTTACAATAAATTTTTTTCACCCTTTGGTTTACGTTTCTGTTGATGTCATAGCAAGGTCAAACATAGGTGAATGCACCTTTTTCTCACCCACCTTTGACTGAAATTTACGGAAATCTATTTCTACGAGGAAAACCTCTGATCGACAGCCAAGAGTTTTTTTCTTTTTTTTCCACCAGTTCGAAGAAGCCTTCGCCCAGCAATAATCGCATGCATTCCGAAAGAACCGGGTGTCTAATGAGATGCCAAATCGGTCACATCAATATGCTAGTTATGAAAAGCAGTTTGGACCAATCTTTTTTCGTTTTTCTTTTATGAGCTCAACTGATATTTCTCGGATTTGAATCCCTCCTTTCATTCTTTATTTATTTTTTATTCCCCCCGCCCCCCCTCCTCCCCAGCAATTCTACCGTGAGAAACCAGACCACAGAATAATGGGTTTGTTTGTCACTGTTTACATAAGTGCAATGGTAACAAACATGAAACAAGCTTGAACTCCAGAAGCCATGACATAAAACAAACAATATTGCCAGTCGACCGTACAAAACCGTTGAAGAATTTGTGAAAAGTTTTTTAAGCTGTTAATATTAACAAAGGAGATAAAGAGGAAAACATTCTTTCTTTTCGTTTTCTTTCCCCGCTGTTTAAATTTACACCCCTTGCTGTATTCTACTCAAAACACTGTGGACACTTGACAAACAAAGAAAAAACTAAGTTATCCCAAGAGGGCGGCGTTGTGCAAACATTTGCCGTGACTAGAAGCGACTCGAATATAATAGAGACATTGTCAGCAGGGGAGGCCATATTCAAGTAGGCGTAACTAGCTAGAACCTTTATGTAGGCTAGGCTTAAGACACACTGTTTGGCAGTGCCACAGGTCAATGTGGTAGGCTGTTTGATTGTAACACATATTGGACACAGGAAAAATTTATGGCTTATCACCATACATCACATACACACATGGTGTGAAAGCAACCAAAACTGATATGTACTTCAAGGTTCGGGTAAAAAAACCACCATTAGGAACTAACATCAACCACCATCAGCACCGGCTGTATTCAAGGTCGACACCATGCTAAAACCCCTAGCCCCCAGCCTACACCTCCCCACCCCCCCCACTCCTGACTCGGCCACACATCTTACAGCGAGGACGTGGCGGAATTTGGTAAAACCTTTGGCGTTGAACTTCACCAACAACTTTAATAAACATTGACTAAAATCTCTTCTTTCCACAATCCAACAAAATTACGAACCAGGCTGTAAACCAGCGCTCCTCCAAAGTAGACTTCAGTCAAGCTGTCTGTCTCTCAAAACTTGAGGGGTCAGCTTTATAAACTTATCCAATCAAAAAGCAAAGTTAATCGTTGGGTTATCAAAATTAAATAATAACTATGTAATAAACGTTCTGGTAATACAACTAATGCCATGTAAGCACTGAGAGTACCAATCAAAAACGACCTTTCCTCAACCAATTTAAACAAAGTTCCCATCCCCCCCCCCCACCCCCCTACAGACCTGTCTCGAAAGATAACAGAAGGACTATAAACTTGAGAGGTAGACCTCTTGAAACAGGTACACAATACAGTTAAAGTCATATGTCCGACTAGTATGACTAATTCCATTACCCATGATGCATATGTAGCACAAACCGATATTTACAAACCTGTGATATCATCAATGTTTATAACCTTTCCTGTTCCACAGGTTTCAATTAGTTAAAGTAAAGCCCAGGTTGCGTGCAGTAAATGTCATGCCAGTTTACTAAATGAAACAGACGCCCTAGTTGCTCACATAATCAAAAATAAGAAAGTGAATCATAGCTCAGCTTACTTCCTCTAAGGAATAATATGTTTTGGCATCAGCATGCTCCCCGCCGGGGTAAACAAGTTTCGATTGGCTGCACCAGATATTCGCTCATTTCGACCTCTTTCCTTCCTTTCCCCCGAAAAAGAACTCCAGATTATAAAATACTTCCTGAACTAGGATATAGATTTACAGAGTGTATTCAAACACTGCAGACAGTGGACAGAGGCAAGATTCACTTCCCTTAACTCATTTTGTGCGTGAATGTAGTTTGAACGAAAAAAACCTGTTTGCAAATAAATCCGCCTCTCTCCAATTTCTTTCCCCTTTCAAAATATTTACACAATATGGGTGACAATTAAACGCTGCCTTGTTTAAAGTTAGAAACCCCGAGGGTAAGTTTTTAAACCTCTTTACTCTTACCCACAGACCTTTCCTACATATGTGGCTCTGCGAAGCTCTCCTCGTCTCACCTCGGACGGGGGAGAACCTCTCCGTCCGCGGGGCAGCTGTCGTAAAGATCATGTGATTCGTCATGTGACTAGATCATGTGACTTGTGCCTCTACGAGCCGCAGTCTTATCTGGCTGAGTATCTCAGAGTCGTCCTTCATGTGCAGCCCGGAGTCCTCGGAAGAGTTGTCGTCAGACAGATGTCTCCTGGTTCCTCCCCCTCCGCTATTGGAAGAGGAGAAGGAGGTTGTCCTGCCTAACATACCCTGGCCGTTGGGTAGAGTGCCGTTGCTCTGTCGCTGTGGCTTGGGCTTCACCACTGGTGGTGACCAGGCCTGTGGTGGCATGGACATTGGTCTAGCTGGCTTGGCTTTCCTTGCAGCAGTAGGAGGTGGGACTTTAGCTTTGGGCTTCCTGTCCAGGGTGGCGGTGGTGGTGGTCGTAGGGTCCGACAACTTCAGATTCCTGATGATGTCGTGGATGCCCTTCTCCGTGACTTCTTCCTTGATCCCGCTGTCGTCGCTGGGGAGGTCCTCCAGGATGGTATTCTCTGTGGATATGTCCACCATCGAATGCCGGACGGGTTTCCGCTTCACGCCGGGCGGCTGCTTTGGCTTAGGCTTTGGTGCTGGTGGCGGAAGTGATTTACCTTCCTTTTTAACGGAGTTTTTCTTTTCGAGTGTTCTGGTTCTCTGGACTACTGGTGGCGGAGACTTCGGCACAGGCTCATGGTCGTCCTGATCGGCCGGACTTATCCGATCAAGTGTTTTAACTGCTGGTGTCATTGGGGGAGAAGGGGGCTGTGTCACTGGAGGAGGAGGGGGAGGGGGCTGTGTGGGTGGGGGAGGTGGCGGAGGGGAGGAAGGGGATGGCGGTACCTTTTCCACATGAGATATCTTTGACCTCTGATTCCCAGGTAAATCCGAAACGTCACCCTGTTCAGTTCTTTTTGAAATATTTATCTTCACCGCGAGTGGAGGGGAAGGTGGTGGGGGTGGTGGAGGTGGCGATGCCAGTGGAGGTGGGGGTACACTTCCATCATTTGAAACTGTCCTTGACCCTATTGATTTTGCACCTTCCGATGACCTTGATGAATTAATTAACGACGCGGAGACTTCCCGTGTTGGCGGCTCTGAAGTTCGAGATGGAGGAGCGCGCTGAGGAGGAGGAGGAGGGTTCCTCTTCTGTGACAGTTTCCTCCCGGGCGATTCCAGTGTCCTGCTGATTTTATGATCCGAATGTTTGCTTCCATCCGGCCTTGGGGATGGTTTCTTTCTGTCCACCGTACTGATCTGCTTGGAGGACGACGTCTGACGGGCCAGGACGTTCTTAGAGATGAACGAGTTCGTATCCTCCGGTAGATAGATGCTCTTGCTGAACGACGTAGTAGGTGAGTTGGGCGGCGTGGATTTGATGCTTGTAATGTCTAGATTGAACCCGGGAAGGGGTTTGTTGGAGTCATACTCCTTGTGATTGACCTCTGGTTCGTCTTGAGGAGGGGCAGGAGGGGCAAAGGACCAGTTACCGCCTTCTCTAACCACCTCCTCTCCCGTCTCCTCGTCCCAAGCCATACTCTCGTTAATCACTGAATCTAAAAAGTCAATGGTGTCCTTCTCCTCTTGAGCTAGTGAGTTGTCAGGCCCATCCATATAGTCCTCTGCGGGCAGAGGAGGCGGGGGAGGCTTTTCAACCCCCAGGGGGGGAGGGCTTCCGAGAGAATCTGGACGCCTGCTATCGCCAGATTCGGCGACTCCATGGGCAGAGAGTGCTGCCAGAAAGTCGTCCTCATTTTCTCTTAGTTTCTCCGATATGGATTCCCTGACCCTCTGCCTCAGATCCGTGATGGCTTCTCTGACTTCGATATCTCGTAGCTCCTGGGCGGTGTCTGTCTTCGGCTGGAGGCTCTGTGGCATCTCGCCGTCGTCTTCCCGGATGGGATCGGACGGGACGTACTCCTGCTGTATCAGGTTCCAGTACGGGTGAAAGTCCACCGAGTTTTGTAGGTGGGAAGGCGGGCCCGTGTAGGACATCTCGGGTTTCTTTGGCGGGGCGTCGGGGAACTTGGGCGGGAGGAAGTCCGCGGTTTGAATGGTTCGATTGAAGTAACCCGGAACATCCTGAAGGGAGGTCACAAATTTATCGGATTCCAAAAGAGACGTCTTATGGAAGTCCTCGGAATGGGAATTGGCGCACCCCATGGTCACCCTTTGAAACTTGCTCACACTAATGAATATGCAGCTTCTGGTGTGGTCACATGACTCTGTAGGGAAAATGAAACAGAAACAAAAAGATCAAAATGTGGGTACAAGTAACATTGAGTAGTACGGTGGAATTACGCAGTGCAGTGTTTGTAAGTACGGGTGTGGGTACAAGTAACATTGAGTAGTACGGTGGAATTACGCAGTGCAGTGTTTGTAAGTACGGGTGTGGGTACAAGTAACATTGAGTAGTACGGTTGAATTACGCAGTGCAGTGTTTGTAAGTACGGGTGTGGGTACAAGTAACATTGAGTAGTACGGTGGAATTACGCAGTGCAGTGTTTGTAAGTACGGGTGTGGGTACAAGTAACATTGAGTACGGTTGAATTACGCAGTGCAGTGTTTGTAAGTACGGGTGTGGGTACAAGTAACATTGAGTAGTACGGTGGAATTATGCAGTGCAGTGTTTGTAAGTACGGGTGTGGGTACAAGTAACATTGAGTAGTACGGTGGAATTACGCAGTGCAGTGTTTGTAAGTACGGGTGTGGGTACAAGTAACATTGAGTAGTACGGTGGAATTACGCAGTGCAGTGTTTGTAAGTACGGGTGGTTTGTGATTAGCGAATAAATTGAAATATGGACGTTTCAATCAGAATTTGGATTTTGTATATAAACATGGAAACTAAGGTCTTTCCAACTTATCTTTCACAGATGAGGGAGCCTTTTTTTTAGTGTGAATAGGTTAGGGTATCTCGGCAATGCTGTACAGTACTAGTTAACTGACACATGATTCTCCCACGTACAGCCATAATTTTTTTTTAATTCGAATAGGTTAGGGTATCACGCCAATGCTGTACAGTACTAGTTAACTGACACATTTGTTTCTCCCACGTACAGCCATCGCTTTTTTTAGTGCGAATAGGTTAGGTATCTCTGCAATGCTGTACTAATTAACTGCCCCATTTGTTTCTCCCACGTACAGCCATAATTATTTTTAGTGCGAATAGGTTAGGGTATCACAGCAATGCTGTACAGTACTAGTTAACTGACACATTTGTTTCTCCCACGTACAGCCATCCAGATACAAAATCTACAAAACATTTACAGAGTCCAAATATCAATAACCTGCTCTCAACTTGCACTCCATTTGTTTTTATGACAGTTCTTTTGTCACAATACAGTATTCAATATACACTTTTTCTGCACCAATCTCTAAACTATTTAATATTTTTTTCCTCTTTGCATCTCTGCAGCTATCATTTTATGAGTTTAGTTAAAAACAAACCGTTCCATAAAATTAATTAAAATTGATCAATTAAACTGATACCTCGTTTCCTTTTCATCGAAAACATTTCCTTTTCACTTTCTTTTTGGTTAACTTTTCTTTTGTAAAAAATATCATCTTTTTTTTTTGGCCATATAGAAAGTCAGTGTGCATGATATACTGTACATGTCATATACACTATAGTATTTATATACTTGTAGTGACGGTGTGTAGGTAACAGCTCCAGTACAATACACAGTCACACATTCCTATGTACAGTGGCTTCTAAGTCAAACCTTGATGACCAAATAAACACAATAAGCTCTATCTACTCTAACACTGTGCCACCTCCTCACACTAGGATTGCCATGCACAGAGTTGATGCTAGCTGTCCTGAGTGTCCTACATGACAGATTTCAGACAATGGAGGGGGGGGGGAGACCGTGTTGTTTCACCCAGTCCTACTTGCCACCATTATAAATGATAAGCAGTACGGTACAAACAACTGACAATAACAACGAGTTGACAATTCTCGCCGACTAAAATCAGCAAAAAATTGTCGCTTCTTGTCATTCGGCTGGCAGACATGATATTTCATGGTTATAATTACAAAAATGACAGTTTAATAAAAAATTATAAATAAAAAATAAAAAATATATAATAAAAACAGTAACTGCGCAAGTTTTATAGTGCCTTATTGGGTTAATGTTATGATTAATGTGAATGTTTTACTTTAGGCGCAACATTACTCTTGTTATGCTCTGACATAATATTCAAACTCTGGTAACAGTCCAGGTTGTATTTCCAAAACATTTTTTATTAATATAGTTTATTTTGTTTCTTTGTTTGTTATTTTTATTACTGCTTTTACTTATATATTTTTGTTTTGTTTATTATTATTTTTGTTTATTTATTTTTTTTATTTATACTTTTTTTATACTTTTAATATGAACCTTTACAAAGCTGAGTGTTGTGTCACCAATGAAAGTGACTGAATTGTAAAGTCTAACTACACAGACCACTAGGTTAGTTCCTCAGATGTAACACAAAACTCAAAGGGAAAGCATATCAAGGTTAAATACAAACCATGTACAGTTGTATAACATATAATTAAAATCAGTACTGTACTTAACAGAATACTGACCGGGCAATAAATACAAACTTTAAAAGCGGAAAGATTTACGAACGTTTTTTTGGGGGGCTCTGTTGTTCTGTATTACACATTATAGACTCAGGATACACGCAGTTCCAGATGGAATTAATGCAAGTACAATAATAAACAACCATAACTAACATGTGCACACATGTACACAGGCACAAAAGGCTTTCACATAACACTGGATACATGTTGAAGATTTGGCTTAAGTATTTTTCAGACCTTTCCTCTGTCTTGGTAACTGGAAGTAAGAAATTTATTTTAATGACCTCCAATCCATCAAACAAGCAATCAGCAGGACCAATTAACAATACTTTATCCCTGAAACTTGTCACAGTTGTTAAAAATAAGACTATTTCAAGGTGACATTGCTATATATACATGATGAGAATTAGTTGAGAGTAGTAGAACACTTGTAGTTGTTACTCACGTACTGAGCGATCATCAGACATATCTAGAAAAAAGTTATTTTATATTTTTTTTCACTGTTCTGGATTTTCCAACTCACTACAATTTCATATATATTCATTTGCCTTTGTCGTTTACCTCCATTTCATTAACATAAAGTCTGTTCAAAATATCTCTTTCGAGATCCGGCTTTATGAATCACAAATGATTTCGAGTTGGTTAGCATCATGTTTGATATCTAGAGTAAGGCAAACATGTCACCAAAACAGAACTAGTATTGTTCGATACAGGTGACAAACACCTACGGTGGAATTACGACCTTTTTTTACCGGTTTCAAACCTCTGAAAATACAATCAGCGTCCATAGCCTAGTAGTTAGGGTGTCCGCATATAAACAGGAGGCCTGGGTTCGAGTCCCGGTGGAGGCTGCAAGTTTTTCACTGTTCTGGATTTTCCAACTCACTACAATTTCAATTAGATATAGTATATCCTGATACCTTTACAGTAACTTACAGCATGTTGTTACTCGAGTTTCATGCCAGCAGTGTGCGTCGATCATCAGACAACAGGAAGTGAACATCTGAATCTTTGTAAAATATGTGTGTGTGTGTTTATGCGTGTATGTGTGTATGTATGTATGTATACATATATATACGCAGGTTTCGTTTTTCCACATTTCTGTTTTGATTTAACAATTTTTCCATATTGTCAGGCTCCAGGAGTATGAATTTGTACACATTTCTGTTACATTTTTTGGGTGGGGGACGGTGAGGGTGGTGGGTTGTAGAAGGTGCCGAGAGAGGAAGGAAGGACCTACTAGCAGCAATTGGCACATCATCCATTGACTATATATAAACTCCATATAGGCCTTTAACAACAGGCAAAGAAAAAACCTGCCTGAAAAACCTCCCAATATGAAAAAGAAACTTATCTGGCCACAGCTACAGATATTTACAAAACTAAAAGCATTGATTAAGGCGAACACTGAAAGACGTCTCCATGGGAACGTGACTGGAAAGCATATGTAATTGAAGAACACTTACCAGAAATGGAATTTATGATTAAAAATCTGCAGCACTGCTTTTTTGTTCTAATTAAGAACTTGTTAAGTTAATATACAACAACTGACGTCCAGTTCGATAAACGTTCTTCCATCGTTGTTCGGTATCCCGCCATTACTTATATAAGACTATAAATATTTAACGACGATCGTCTTCACAGCTACCCAGGTTAAGAATGGTTTATTTATCCGACCGTCCCGGTCTTTTTATATCTAGACTATTTTCAGTCTATGATATATCATCTGTGACGACATCGACTTTCCGAGATTCCCTCCTGCACGGTCAAAGTACAACGAGGTGGTCCTTCATTGATTTACTATGGTGACAATACCTAGTATGGACATGACTCATATAGGTTTACACTGTACATAGAATAAACAAGGTACTCACTGTACACACAGACTGTATCATCTTGGTAAACAGTGATCGGGGTTATTAGACAGAACAGCTAGATACTACCACTTAAAGGTCTGAGCACTGTACAGACCCCAACTATAGCACGCTATCATGGAAAAGTTTCTTGAGGTGACGTAATTGACCTGCCTTGGTCGTGAAATGAACTCTTTTTACCAATTAGTCTGCAACGCCTGCCACATATTTTTTTTTCTTGTATGAGGGTCTTTGTGTGAATGCTGTATGATTAACTACACTGTAGACATGAACATATTTCCACATAGTGTTTACACAAAGAGCCGAATGGTGTTAAGCAGCTATGCAGGCTAATTGTAGAGTCTGAGGTCGATTTACGACCGTGGCAGGTCGATTACGTAATCACAAAACTTTCCTTGCTATAGCGTGCTATAATTGAAGCCAATAAAGCAGATCTTTAAGACAAAACATATATTGAGTAAAAAGCCACTTGCGATTATTATTGTTTAGTTATCCCGTCTATAATCCATTAATAACATTGTCAGTCTATCCTTCTATGAAATAAACGAATGAAAAAATAAGAATTGTGAGAATTCTTTCAATTTCTTCCACATGGTAGCCTAACACCACAAGTCAATGGGGAAATCTGGCCTAACCATCTGTTTTTTGGCTGAAAGTAATTGCTGGAATTGGTTAGAAGATATCCATGGAATACTTTCATTATTGCTGTTCCCTCGACCACATGGTAGCCTAACACCACACTAAGTCAATCGGAAATCTAGCCTAACCATCCGTTTATTCACTGAAATTGTGACGCAGTTATAAGATATCTGTGGAATACTTTCATTATTGCTGTTATCTTCGACCACAATCATGGTAGCCTAACACCATACTATGGGAAAATCAATGGGAAAATCTTGCCTAACCACCAGTTCGCAAGAAAAAAAAAATCACACTTTGCGTAGGATTCGGGTAATAAATTAGGAACCAGGTAGTACCGCGTCGGGTGGGAACACAGGTACCTGGATGCCCCGTGCAAACACTACCATATTTGGTACTATACTGTATGTATGAGTGTGGCATCTATACTGCAATATTTGTACATAACTGTCATACTTACATATTATATGACCGTACAGAAAACACTTCAGGTACATATAAGTCCTTTCGTATTGCCAAGTGTTTACATTTCAGACTCACCCACGGAATAGGCTCAGTAATAAAAATAAAATGAGACAAACAAGAATAATAATAATTCAGGATCGCTCACATGACGACTAGATAGGATGTCCAGCTGTTGCCAGCGCAAATGATATTATCAGGTACAGTTTCAGTTTGTAGTGAACTCCAATAGTATACATACTGTACTACTGTGTTGTGTAGTTTGGGTAATTTAATATTCTACAAGGGCCAGAGAGAATGGTTGAATGAGTTTAATGCCAGAGCAAACTAAGAAGATGCAGACAGTTCCACCAATGTATCTATGTACTATGCATACTGTACTATACTAATTTACTATGTATATAAATACTATCTATGGATATTATGTACTATGTAGATCTACTAGATGCAGTACTATCTATAATGTACAGTAGATACTATGTACTATGTACAGATACTACTACTATCTAATACTAGATGCAGTACTATGTATGTACTGTGTAGATACCATGTACTATGTAGAGACTACGAACAATGTAGATACTATGAACTATGCAGAGACTACATACAATGTAGATACTATGTACTATGTAATACTAGAAACAGTACATGTACAGTATACATACATTACTATGTAGAATCTACATAGTACAGTACTATGCATAGACTACGAACTATGTAGATACTATGTCCTATGTAATACTAGTTCCAGTACATGTACTATGTAGATACTATGTACAGTATTATGCATCCATGGACTACCTACTATGTTAATACTATGTACTTAATGTACAATATACTGTACTATCATCTATGAGGGGAAAAGGAAAAATGTGAGATAGGAAAGGATAGTGTGATTGGTACAGGAGAAGTTTAAATTCATACTGTACAGTAGGTCACAGTGCCCAATAAGATCCATAAACTTGTGAAGTTGTGAAGTCCATGCCTCCGATTTCATTTTGAGCAAGCTACAACAACCATTTAACAGTTCTTGTCTGTACACACAGGTGGTGTACTATGTATGTACACCTACAAAGTATACAGTATTGACAAACTATTTATGAGAAAATATCTGAATCAATTACATCACTTCACCTGCTACTCTTGACAAAAGGTTTTCAAAGTTTACTTATATAGTATTATACTTAAAAAAGAAAATTAGTGGGGAAGGGGCCTAGGTGGGGGGGGGGGGTCAACATCTGTGTGGAGGTGTCCTATAGTATATCTGTGCTATTTTTTTAAATTTAGTTGTCAATCTTTCATCCATTGAACACTGCACTTATAAAGTTATATGTAAATATTAAAATTGATTTTTTATTTTTTTTATTTTAATAATTAGTTAATTAATGATCCAGGAAACTTCATTTATGAAATCATCTAGACCATAACGATCACTCTACAATATATGACAATATAAAGTACTACTATCTTATGCTACATCACACAGTATCCAAGAATACCAAGGGTACATCCCTTATGGCCTCTTCAGTACTACAAGTTGTAATTAGCTTGTGGCCTACTGTACCTGTAGACTAAACAAGCTTGCAAATAATTAATCATCTATAGAACAAAAATTGAGGCCTTCTGCCTGGGTTATTTCATATATTCAGTTTGCTCAAACCTGACACTGATATTTATCTTTCATACCTGGTCAAATTTGGACTTTAATCTGGGCGTGAAGGGACTTGTAAACAAACAATTGAGATCGTTAAAACCTTCTCAAATTGTTCTGTTTTTCCGATTGCTTTCGTTTTACGTCTATGGCATTTGGTAGAATTCTCAAACTCAATGGGACGCACATTGAACTGAAAATAAATTTCTAATCCTGCCCAAATGTTTACTCTAGGGAATGGTAGAGACAGTGCTGAGGTTATGAGGAGACACGTAAGCTAAGAAGCAAAGCAGATGAGCTATTCAAATCCAATTTACAAATCTAGTCAGAGAATGTGGATTAAAAATATAATCAGCCAATTTTTTTTTTTTTTTTTTTTTTAAATTTGTAGAGGAGACATTTAATAAGACTGATTAAATTCTTTTGTGAAGACTTTCTCGAAGATGAAACATAAGAATTAATAACTTGAAAAGTTGATATTATTTGAAAGACTGCCTCCATATATGATGCAGGCTTCTACTTATTTGAATCCTACAGACATATAATTCCTGTATGATACTCATTATTTAAGATTTAAACAAGATTAATATACCAACTACTCTAATACAAGTTATTTCGAGAAAAAAATTATCTCCAGGTTGCATATCACATTGGTAAAAGTGGGTAAAAGCAATGTCCTTCACCTTACTGGCTTCTTATTCTCTATGCGCCTTATTTCATAGTGTGCAGTTATCTAGACAGTCAAATAAATCTACCAATTAACGCATGATTTAGTCAGAAATGTCGTTACTTGCCAACATCATTAATGACCTAGCTCTTGGTTATATTTAACTTCCCTTAAAAGCAAACTTGATCGCTGGGATGCTCTCCTTAAAGCACGCATGAATTATCATAAAGCGTGCATAAATTAGCCTGTTATATTTTTGCCATGTAGGTATACATGCTACGTACCACAATTTAAACACACCACAGACCTGTTCCTTGCTACAGTTTGCATTGTCAAACATCCCATAGATCTGCGTATATACATTGGTACAGTATCTAATATAGCAGTTAGCTCTGTATTATATACTGTACCAAGTACTCACCATTTGATATGAATAGCAATAGGACAGTACTTAAAGTACTTTTTGCATGGTCTGTGTCCGTAAAAAGGGATTTTTAATGACCGTGGAGAATTTTGAGATATTAATTTCGTTACGTAGATCTATTCTCTGCCTCTGGGTGTGCTAAAAAAGGCTTCTAGGATAAATAATCTTCTAAGAAGCAACACTGTAGACACACATTGGTTGGTACAATATATATATAGTTGAAAATAAAAATGTAAACATTTTTTTTTTTTTTAAATAACCATCCAGTGACGCTGTATTTGCACTAATTCACTATTAATAACTGAACTAAATCTATCTTGAGGCATATTTAAAGTAACTGTTCCAAAATTTATTGCCAACACTTGAAGCTAAACGGCCAAATTTGCATACATTCTTACAAATGAAATGATAAGTAATGCAGGGAACTTATATCCTATATGAAAAAAATAATATCATAAATACAATAATAGTATAAATTATAACTTAGCTAGATTATTCTCTTTGGAGGTGGGGGGAGGAGTGGATGGGGGGGGGTAGGGGAGGGTTATTTGACTCTTCCAGGAATGGCACAGATCTGTAATATCATCATTTTATTCATTGTACAGTAGCTATCTACACTATTTACAGTGTATTACTGCTGTATGTAGTACTGTACATCATGTGTACAGACAGCTGCTACATAGGGGTAGCAGGTCAACTTCATAATCTCAATTTGATAAATCAAGAAAGTCATTCATGCAGGGGTCAAGGGTCAAAAGTTCAGCAGTCTAGTTAAATTGTGGATATCAGTTCAGCTAACTGCATATATAGTATAACTTCATTTTTAAGAGGCATCAGACAGTTGAGACTCAGACAGGATACACATAATTATCAAGGCCATAACCCTATCAGTGTATAAACTGTACATGTACCAATATCTATAAATTTGATGGTAATAGACATGTATGTAAATGAAGGGCTTGATATAAATACATGTTGCTGTGAATACAGCTTATAGTGCAGCCTATAATGTGTGACTTTGTTAGAACATACTACAATGTAATTTTGTATAGCACAACACTATAAGGTAATTGTATCTACATAGTACAATTTGGGTAATTGTATAGTATAGTAATGTAATTGTATAGTACAACACTAAAAGGTATGTACAATGACGTAATTGAATCATACAGTAAGGTAATTGCACAGTACAATACTACAAGGTAATTGTATAGTACAATAAGGTTATTGTATAGTATAGTAAGGTAATTGTATAGTATAACACTACAAGGTAATTGTATAGTACAACACTACAAGGTAATTGTATAGTATAACACTACAAGGTAATTGTATAGTACAACACTACAAGGTTATTGTGTAGTACAACACTACAAGGTAATTGTATAGTACAACACTACAAGGTAATTGTATAGTACAACACTACAAGGTAATTGTATAGTACAACACTACAAGGTAATTGTGTAGTACAACACTACAAGGTAATTGTATAGTACAACACTACAAGGTAATTGTATAGTACAACACTACAAGGTAATTGTATAGTACAACACTACAAGGTAATTGTATAGTACAACACTACAAGGTTATTGTATAGTACAACACTACAACGTTATTGTATAGTATAACACTAAACAGCATTTGTATAGTACAAGGTATGTGCAATTTAATTACTGTGCAGGAAGTCATGTGGGAATCACTACAGCTAACTGTATGTACTTACTGTACTCACTTACAATGTGAATCAACCAGTATGACATAATTGCAATTTCTTAACATTTTTAAAATTTTATTTCAAGATTTCAAAAGCTAGCCGAGCTAGTGTACCATAATTTATAACCGTTTTCAACCACCCTGTAAAACACAGTCAGTATACAGAATTACCATGTATAGGTTTCTATGTGTTGTTTATAATGATACATTAACACTGTACTATATGAATTAAAGTTTGAACAATAGTCACTCGATCCCTACGTCACCATCATGACCAAACAAAGGAACGACTGAACCTGTATTATAGCGTGTGCAATAAAGCATTCTAATGGATGAATATTTGCAATTGACATTAAATGAATTGAAATTTCAGGAATTGATTATAACATGAAAGAAACTTTTGAATGGACCAAACAAAAACCTGTTACCATAGTTACTGAATGGTAAGCACAGCACGTCAATTCATCGGTGGCCCAAAGTTTCAGAGACTCCCTAATTTGGCATTATATCGGACCGTAACAATACCTGGCACAATTAAATGTCCGACATTCCTGGTCTTAAACCAAGTTAAAATGTTTTGCTTACCAAAACTTGCAGTTTTAGCTATATAGATTGGCAAAATTAGTGTACCCATAATAAAGACCTACTTGTATCTAGTTTTAAAGCCACTAGGGCCAATCATACTTACAGTACTGTACGTAATATGCCAGTATGTCTACTGTAAATTCTAGGAGACTCCCTTTTTCTTGGCATTGGACCGTAACAATACCTGGCAGAATTAAATCTGTGTGCTAGAGGCTCCCTACTTTGGCAACGGACCGTAACAATACTTGGCACAAATTAAGTTTGACTGAGGCTCGACTTTTTAACCCATTGGACTTAATGAAAGACAGGATATATGGTGGCATTGTTCTTCCCTGTTGAATACATCAACACAGATACAGGAAATGTTTATATAGTTTACAGTATGTATGTACATAGTTTTGGTTTCACTGAGTCAGAACTTCTCAGAAACTACCTGTATAGACACATGTTAGTAAATACCTCAAGACCGAACCTTGAGAAAAAGAAATCAGTGTGTGTGACACCACCCAGTCCAAAGTTTCCAGTATGGACACTGCATATAAAAGTGTACAATATAATAATACTGTGCATGTATCCTGGTAAACCAATGCCCATAATTACCCCTTCTGTACGGTTACTGACCAGTATATAACAGTATGCAGTGTTACTGTACAGAATTGACTAAGACTAATGGTGTATATGTAGTCCGTCACCATGCTTGTATCTAGGGCTAACATAAAAGGCCCGGTAGGCTACGTATTGACTGAGTATGCAAACTATAATTACTCAGATACCATGTAATAATGTAGACAGTTTTTGACTGTTTCTGAAAGGATTTGACTGTTTCTGACTGTTCAAGCCGAATTTTTTGTAACTATAATAGCTGACCGGTGAGTCGTTCTGACCTAATATCGGTGTTTACCTTCAATCGTTTTGGTTACAAAGCCTGCCATTTTAGCTCTAACAATAAGTACTTTGTGTACCATTGTAAAGTTACGTACTGATCATGTCTAGTGTTATGGCCACTAGGGCTACGGTACCATACTCACTAAGTAGGCCCACTGTATGCTGTGTTTGCACGGGATGGTAAACTCAGAACCGTGGTTGGTGATCAGTAAAAGGCTGGCGGATACTCGGTGTACACACAATAATTGTATGTAAATACAACTACCTGCCAATTTGAATTTGTCAAGAGTTTTCTCTTCCAAAAGGTCAAGCAGCCATAATTTCACATATATCCGTCAATTTATAACAATGTCCCTACATACAGAGTACTGTAAGGTACACTGAGCACTCTAAAGGCCTATTTCTTACATAAATTTTACAGACACACTGTCAGTGTAACACAGTACTATGAAAATATTGAATTCCTAAAATATGTAATTCTAACGTTATTATACTTTACATGCAAGACTGAAGTATTTACTGTATCAATTATATATTTATATTTTTTTGCTGGTAGCCAAATCAGTTAAAGATCTCAGCTGTACACATTTAATGTAGACCTGTACTGTGCATATAGAAATATTGGCGACTAGAATAGAACTGGGGTATATATATTAAATCTAGACTGTTTTAGAAATTAATTTAATATATTTGGTACAGTAGATCATGCAAATTTACCATCCGCTCAATTTATATATGGCATGATGCAATGTTTGCAATACTATATCAGAATTTTAACACAAAAAAATCATAAATTGTAATCTAAAAAAACTTAAAAATGAAAGTTGATCAATTTGGTTGAATAGTTCAAAGGGAAATTATAACAAATGGAAAAAAAAGCGATAATGTACATCCTCATTTTGAAAATTTAGATTTCACTTTTAATGAGTAATTATCACAGATCAAGGTTCAGTAATAATTTGGTTAGTTTGCTAGTTTAGACAGGTCTGCAAGGATAAACGTTAAATTCATGAAATTTACAGAAAGTTACAAGTTTATCACTGGACATTGGGTTGGCAATCCTGGAAGCTTCATGCATCATTAAGTACATGAACATGTATTGTGTACATACTATACTAGTTTTGATACAGGCAGAATACAATCCTGACACTATAGATGGCAGGGACATTTTAACCTTTTTTTTGGGGGGGGGAGGTGGGGGGTTCTTGTTGACCCCATCAGACAAACAGGTCTTTACAATTTGGTTTGTCTGAAGAGCAAATCTGGTTGTCCGAGAAAACAAATTGTAGCAAAATAACAGAGGGGAAAGGGGGGGGGGGGAGACTGGACCATCACAGAATTCTGAACAGCTTATAGTACAAATTCATGCAGTTGACCTGTGAAGTTTTGCAACTTACAGAACAATTTGATCACCCTTGCTGACGAGTTCAGAAAGTATTGCAAAGACATCCGAATGTTTCAGCCGCGTCAACCTCGAAAACAGTCACGGCAGAACTTTAGTTGTAGCCTACACGCCCTACAGCATGTGACTACAGTCCACCATCCAAGAAGTACTCAAAACTTTTATCACAATCTTTTCATTGTATTTAAAGGCTGTATCTATAAAGAAAGATGCTTACAGCTGTACACTTGTACTGCAATGTTTGAGGAAGAAGGCCCGATGGTTCCCGATGGTTCCCGATGGTTCCGATGGTTCCCAGCAGCAAAGACAGACCTGGTAAATAACTCACTTTCTCTTACTTTTCTTCCGACCTGAAAAGGTTATCAGTTCACTCCAGAGACGGTACAGCAAAGTGCTGTGATTGTGAGGAGACAGGTATGCTGGTAAACTTAGGAAGCAATATACTGTATGTTTTTATCTCTAGAGTTTCAAATTTATCAACGTTTGTTTTGGCAATTGAAAAAATACAATAAAGTTTCGAACGAAATATCACAAAGATGTGCCCCAGAAATTAAATTTATGTTGCGCAATGTTCATGGCTAGTTATATGGAAGCAGCTTCCTTCCTTCCTTTTGTGTACAGTCAGCAATCGTTACAGTATTAATTAATAAACATATTATAACAATGCAAGAGTCCTGGCTTAAATGCTGTGAATGCATAGAGTAAATACTTTTGAACCCTTCAAGTGAAAGGATCAAATACCCTGGTACTTTCACTATTACTATAAAGCAGTTACACAGACAATTAGAAACAACGCTGGCAATGTAGAATGTGAAAGTAAATCAAGGTCTGTGTTAATTCTGACACGGACGGACAACACAATACTTGATGCAACCTGTAGTGAAAAGGACAAATACTTGAGTGAAGTATTCAACTTTATAAACAAGAGACTACTTTTTACAAAATGATAAAGTTGATAGAATTGGCAGATAGAGATGTTTCTACTGGTAAGCAACTGTTTGAAGGGCCTACCGTAGTACAATAGCAGTGACCTAGTATAGTTGAAGGACCAAGCACAGATGGAGTGTCCTTCAAGTGCTTGGTAGTGAAGTTGAACAATAAGTACTGTCACACTTACTACACAGTATCTGTACAGAGTGAAGTGGGTACTTGATACTGTGGATGGTGCCACTACTATACATAATACAGTGTATAGGCCTATACTGAAGCAGGTATATATTAGGTACTTGTTACAGTAATTAACTTGTACAGTACACGTTTTCAAATGGGTACAGTTTGTAAGATGGCTAGAGTGAAAGTAAACTGGCCTCGGATGTGTACGACTACTGTGCCAGGTATTGGTAATGACGGCATACTGTATGTACAGGGTCAGGTTTGAAGTACAGTACTGCACAAGATCTTAGAACACGGATAGGGTCCTCGAAAGAGCAACTCTGAGGCTTCCTGATCCTTGGGTCTCTAAACTAAAACTAAACTATGTAAACTAAAACTAAACTATGTAAACTAAAACTAAACTATGTAAACTAAAACTAAACTATATAAACTGTATTAGAAATTTATGTGAAGAAGCTACTGTACCATCTCAATTGGATGATTCTCCTAGAATTTTTGGATATTGAACTGGGTGAATTTTTTTCAACATTTTTGTAGAATGGTACTCTGTGCCGCCACACCCACCCCAACCCCCACCCCACCCCCCCCCAGGTGCCCATTGTACACGTATGATAACTGTACCACCTATCATAGCAATGATACAATTCTTGACTTAACACCCAAAGCAAAATAACCATAGCTGGATGACTGTTTTGAACAGTATCACCCTCCCCATCACAAATTCTGATACCTCCAACCCTCTCCCCACCCACCCCCCCACCCAATCACTGCACTCCTTTTCATACAATAAATAGATCCCCCAAGAACAACCCTGGCCTAGATCTATAACCCGGCTACACCGTCATCAACAAAGTCCAAATTCAGTAGCCCACACCCTGTTTACATTGAACTACATGTATTGTGGTTTATAAACACACGTGTGTGTGACCCATTTTGTACCACTCACTGCTGCATACCTGAGGCATTTTGCACTGCACTACGCATGCATAATGGTCTTGCATTGTGTGTACCAAACCTACACTTAGAGAAATCAGTAGTGCGTGACACTGTCTGTATAACAAAAGAAGGGTATTACTTGACTGACCATGACGAGCCCTTATTGTCATACAGCTAGCCCAGTGCCTTGTTAGTGAGCTGGTCTCTTAAACTGGACGAACCTATTCAACAAAAAAGGAGTTTACCCCTGTTCGACCTTGCAACCTATCGAACCTATTGAGACACACACATATATAAATATACTGTACTGTTTGGCAGAGGGTGTGGGGAAGTGGTTTTGGTCTAATTGTGATTACAAAGAAAGAGAAATATAAATAATTAGTCAACCGTGCAGAATAAATTACCGCAACGGAAGCAAGAGAGGCCATTCAATGAACTTGCATGAAAACCTACACTGTGATCATGTTGGTTACATAGTAGCTAAGTGTAAAATGAAGAACATTTATCTATTTTCTATTAATTTTTTTTGAACTTACACATCAGTTGCAAACAATTTTCAGAGGTTTTCAATTCCTTTATTTTATGATTACTTCTTGCCTTAATGATGGATGTAGATATAATAGGTATTTGTTTATGTCTAAGAGCTTCACGATGTTTTTGATAGTGGTCGACACAATCTTTCAGAGACAGTTATGTGCATACATGTATGTGGTAATAGGAACTGTTCTGGCATAGTACACATCCCTAAGCAGAAAATGACCATCCCCCTGGCCTAGAATTTCATTATTTTAGCCAGCTATTAAAAAAATATATAAAAAAAGGCCAGAGTTTATAAAATCTTCAGGCTAAAATCAAGTTCTCACTTGCTGACATTTTTCTGAATTACGACGTACATCAATAACTACTGCGTGCTTTTGAGAGTAGCCTACTTATATATGATACTGTACAGTAGAAGCAGTGAATTAATATTGGGCTCTTCAAGTGATGATTGCTAGCCAACTTAGTAGTGTACCATACATGTCTTGAAGTCCTTAAATTGTCTACTGGCAGACAAATCGGGATTGGCGTTTTGCCTTTTGGCTACCAGTGGCAAACATCTAACCAGTGAAAAGTCCCACATTTGAGGCCAGTAACCATACTGTACAAGCACACCCAGATGGCATCCCAAGGTTAAACTCAGCGTTAACTACACTAGATGAAATTTCATCATTAAGTACTGTATCTTGCCACGATCTGTGTTACTATTCAATTTTACTAGTTATGTAAGAGCCCGGCTGACATTTTTCATACTAAACTATTCATTGGCAGTAGTTATCACATGCAATGTATTTTCAACCCAAGACTGTGGGCCTTAACAGCTCTCAAAACTGTTTTAAGAAAACTGTATAATTGAGCATGATAAACAGTTGGTCTGCACTGGAAATATACTATACTGTACAGTCTACATAGCAATCCAAAATCAAGTAAATAGTAGCCCCCCCCCCCTCCACCAACTTTTCAAGAGCATAGCAAATAGATTTTCCACCCTTGCACGCTGCATGGTATGCCCGATATTTACGGTACAGTAGTCTCATTCACTGTTCAACTATGAGTACAATAGGCTTGCTTAAAACTCAACTGAATTCAATAGATTTGGGCATAAATTACTGCAAGTTGCCAGAGCATGAATTCATTGTGAGAAGCCAGAGTCCTTGTTCTTTCATGAATGCAAGAAATGCTCGGTACAGATTTTTTAAAACTTTTCATAACAGAGAAAAATAATTTTGCACGTCACAAACCGAGTGTACATTCCAATGCACATAATACGTGAAACTGCATAATAAATGCAAAACAAAGATGGCAAGATAAAAAGCAAGCAATTTAAACTTATAAAGCGTGACCTTGAATGGTACAGTACAGTATGGTACAGTATATACTACTGTACAACAAAACCACTGTTATATGGGCCTTTACACAGTAAACCAACATGAAAATCAACACATGGAGTTTTCAGTATTGAAATTGGTATTTTCTTTGTTCTATTAGGATGAGTGTTAGTTATTTGAAGCAGAGAGATAGCATAGAAAGTTTCAACATCCTACTTGAATATTGAAATTTTGGTCCATTGGAATCCTATGGGAAAAAATAACGGGCGAACATTGACATACACCAGAAATATAAAACGGTTGTAACACATTGACATACATCACATGGCAGGCAATTTTTCATAAAGTTTAAAACATATATAGTCTTGGACATTTTCTCATGATGGCATATAGTCATACCTGCCACACAACCAAATGAGAGCAATAGGTGATGCATATCAGGCTTAGTAGCGCATGAAATAGGTAACGGTCGAACAGTATGTCAAAAATGTTTTACTCTAGCTCTTTGCTTCAAATGAGTAATATTGAACATTACAGAAAATTGGAAATATCAATTTTGGGGTGGAAAACCTCTTCTATATCATTTCATGTTGGTTTACTGTGTATTTGCCCATATATGTAAACGAAAAAAACATATATAGTACAGTTTCAGCTACACCTAATATATATGACAGGCCTACAGTACTGTATATACTGTACTGCACATAAACAATAACCTTGTTACACAGTACTGCTGTAACTTCACAAATTTAACACTGTAAGTATATACCACATATTTCCAGAATCTACAAAAATAATCAGACTGACTTTGATACTAACTTACTGTACATCATTGTGTGGCATTATGCAGGACCCTACGAAGGGTTGAAGGCAGCAAGAGGTGTGGGGATTTCCCTGCTTGGGGGGGGGGGGAGAGACAGATGAACAAGATGTATGAATGATCAAACCAGGGATACAGTCCAAGCGAATCCAGAGAGGAAAAAGATTTTCTCTCAGACAAAGTCCTTGACACCAAGGACACCATCTTTGTTTCACTGCTAAGTCCTTTATTTAGAAATCCTTGAAGCCGCTTAAAGACTTACTTGACAATGCACTAAAGACTGTGCAACGTCCTGCTAAACTTATAGTACTTCCGTCAAAAGAGCAAAACTTGACACACAGAGATGTATGTACAGCATTAACTGTTACCAGTCGTTCGTTCTGATATTTTTTCTTTTTTTAATTTTAGGTAGACCTGAATCGAAGCAATAGTGGTTCGTTCTGGGGCTGATTTCAAAGGCCACGAATAAACGAACAGATCGTTCGTGTGAAATCAATCTTGGAAAAAGTGCCGAATTTGTTGAATTAACAGTCTCCACACTTGTGTATGTAGTCTTGTTTGTGTTATAGTAGGTTGTACTATAGAGAAACATGTAATAGTTATTGTACACTGTTGGGTGTGTTAATGAATACACTTTGAACACAGACGTTTGCACTTGCTGACAGTGATATTGACCTGCACGTGACATTGGCGGCAACAATTTCGTCTTCAAACGATGTATACTGCCAGCTTTGGTTCTCAGTATGAAAGGAAATTACTAACAAAAAGTGAAGAGAAACCAACAACAAGTGAGGTTCAAACAGCTCTGGTCAATCAGAATTTTTGATGTTTGAAACTTTATCTAATCCTTCAATTTTGGACTTTGAGATGAATACTATATGTTGCAAATCCATCTCACTTACACAAGCCTGGTGAGAGAGGATCTTCCCTTTCCTCTTGGCAACATTTCCTCCTTTATACACTTTTCAAGCAGATGAATCCATGTATATCTACATTTCCCAACTATTTATTACACAGGGAATAATTTAACTTGTATCACATCAAAACATGTTTTTGCAAAATGGGCAAATTACTAAGCAATATGCTATAAATATATGCAAAGATGTAGTTTTTGTACACAGGAAGTTATAGGAGTCTTGCATAGTATTATTTATGTACTGTACTGCTCTTATCAGGGAATAACTAATTTGATATCGCATCACAAAATGCTATGCAAAATGGGCAAAATGCTATACATACTGTACATGCAAAGATTAGCAGTTATTGTACACAGGAAGTTATAGAAGACTTGCATAGTATACAGTAATTATGTACTATTCTGCACTATACCAGGGAATAATGTATCGCATCATAAAATGCTATGCAAAATGGGCAAATTACTATGCAAAATGGGAAAAGTGCTATGTACAGTATATCAGTTTTTGTACATAGGAAGTTACAGAAGACTTGTCTGATTATGTACAACTATTCTGCACTATACCAGGGAATAAGGTATCGCATTGCCAAATGTTATGCAACATGGGCAAATTGCTATGCAAAATGGGCAAGTTGCTATGTACAAAGATGTACACAGTATATCAGTTTATGTACACCATACTGTAGGAACAATTGTATTTTGTAAAGTGTAAACTGCTATACAAACTCTCTGTACTTAATTATTACCTTCTTGCGATGTCTTCAGTTCCACAGTTGGTTCCAAAGTAGGTTTAAATGTTTTCCTCACCAAATAAAATGTTTGACATATTTTTTAATATTTTGTTAAAGTTTTAAATTTTATAAATTTTTGTAATTTATTCCTAATTTATTGTTTACTTAAATTACAAAGCATTATGCATGACCTTTTGCTGTGTTAATATTGATACTTTTGCCTTTTGCTTCTAGACTATTTTTGGGGGTTTAATTTTGTTTTGTTTAGTTTTCACTTTTTGTTTTGTTTGTTTTTGTCATTTGAATGACCCAATTTCAGTCATTCCCGGTTAGCTGGATCAATGGGGGGTCAAGTCCATTATATACCTTTTAGTGTTTGGTAATGGTCATTAGCTTTTCATGCGAGCATAATATGTTACAACTGTTTACAGTGGTGCAGCTTTCACAATAACATGCAAAAAAGTGGTGTATTGAACAATTTTGAATGGTAATATATGGGAACAAAATGAGATAAAAATATCATAACACTTCAAATATGTTAAAAAAAAAAATTCAGTTTTTCAAAAGGTCTATATTTATTATGAAGCATCACTTACAAATTATATAAAAGTCCTTTTAACTTACAATTTGTAACCTAAAGTAACAACTAATTAATATGTTATGTGACCTGTAAAATAGGGAGTTGAAGCTAAATCCTCCTAAAACAAGTTGTAGTACCTACATGCACTGATCACCAGTTTAGGTGAACAGTGCATGTCGGCACTAGCCTAATACCACTTAAATACAGCTAGTCTTTACCACTTTGTGTGGCCTAAATAATGAAAAAAAATGTTTACTGTAGAGTGTAGACCTCCCTAACGAACATTTCCGGTAGGAGCCATTGAAGCATGTGGGAGGTAGATGCCAATCTAACATTAAACTTTAATTCCCGTGGCTTAAGAAGTAGGCTAGTATAAATATAGTATTTAACAAAAGTGAAGTAGGCTAGGCTAGGCCAAGGCCTAGAGCAAAAACTAACTTCAGTTAGCTTGCCTCATACGTCACACCCAAAATATTTTCGGTCAAGAGCAGCAATATTTCGGAATGGGACAAGCTTGTTATATTTTGGATGGCTTTTTGTTGTCTTCGCTAAATCCATCACCCTATTTGAGCGAAATATGATGTAGGCCTGTGCCCTAGAAAAGTCTAGTACGTATGCTTACGTACAGTGTAGGCTTAGGCCCATATGCCTATCTACTCAGTAAGCCTAGGCTCAGTAATATTTTGTAATACACGTATGAAAGCTACAGTCTGACATACACAAGCGTACTACCGTTACCGTGTCAACAAATCGCACTTTCCCAATTTACAAAATATTCTTGACTATGGCCGATAGAAAATCCACGCTAAATATTTATCAAACCTACCTTTCGTAAATTAAACCCAGGATACAGTATCACAGACGTTCAAAGATATATAAATATAGAATATATATGTGCGTTATCTTTAATCTTTAGCGAATTCCATGACGCATAATGACACACATTATCCACTCCCGATAGAGAAGACACTTTTGCTCTTGCACGGCTAAAAATTAAGAAGAAAACGGTACGAATGTCCATACCTGACCAGAACCCGTACGGTATGATAAGCTAGGTAATAGTCTTATCTGCCGGTATAACACTACATTACCGTGTCTGGCATCTGGCCTTAGAAAGAGTGCGTAGGCAGAGACGTATTGAGCTACCGTAGTGCTAGCTTTTTTCTTCTTTTTCTCTTCTGGGGAGGACCCCCAAATCCCCCGACACAGGGGTCGGCTTCAATTACTCCAGTACAGCCCCCTCCTTTATAAAATTCTCCATTCGCCTATGTAGCCCTTCTACACAAGTTCAGTCTCTACCTTAATCTGTCGGGAAATATACAAGTTCACTGCCTTAACCTCTTGGCCACAACGCCCCCCTCCCTCCCCTCCCCCTGTCTCGCTCGCTTTATAAGGATGCACTAATCGAAGTCTTAGCAGTGTTGGATTATTCAGCTGGATCTTTCAACTAATCAAAACAAGCGACTCAGTGTCATATAGGCCCTGTCATTCGTCAAAGTTTGTACCAGTTTTTGTCTCTCGAAATTTTGAATGAAACGCCGAACTTTGGAATATAAATTTGAAAATATCGCAATGACAACTCGCAATTTCGATAACAAGCCTAAATAGAAAGTTATGTCGATATAAAACATGTCCATGATCTCGAAATTTCGACATACAACGTCGACATATAAAGTAAACATTATTTTGCGGGAAGAACTCCTAAATGAAATATTGGAATGAAAAAGTCCAAATTTTGAAAATGAAAGACAAAAATATTCAAGAAGTAGACAGCGAGACCGTAATTTTTTAGAATATGATGGAGATTTGAGATGAAACAATGGCAGAGACGAGAAAATTTTTTTTTAGAGAAAATAGTGAAACGTTAGAGGTCACACAATTCGATATTATGACTTTCTCATCGGAATTTCAACCTTTTTATATTACGAATTATATTAAAGGAAATATTCGGAATTAAGATGCATTGATCTCAATTTCGCAGCAGAAGTCAACCTTTACAGGAAAAGTCGAAACGTTGAGAACAATAAAAACATATTGCGAGATAAAATATCAAGAAAATGATATATTACATGCTCAAGAGAACAACACTAGAGTAGAGGGCGTAAAAGAGGGCGCTAGAGTGTTTAAATTTGCCCTGGACAAAATCCTAAGTATTGTGAAATTTATTTATGTGTAAAATTAAGTTGGCCTGACGTTTCGATCCTAGCAGGATCTTCTTCAGAGGCTACATGACAAGTAACAGTAACAGAAGGGACAAAAACACGCACACAATACAGACAGGTTAATGAGCATGGTGTACACAAGGAGGTAGATGTAAGGGATTAGTAGACGAGGGATGGAGAAGAAAGCAACACGGGAAGAGAAGAGGTAGGAGACAAAGAGAGGATTAAGGGAAGGGGGAACCTTACAGGTTAATGAGCATGGTGAACACAAAGAGATAGATGTAAGGGGATTAATAGGCAAGGGATGGCGAGAAGAAAGGAAGAAACCAACATGGGGAGAGGAGAGGTAGGAGATAAACAGTGGAGGGACAAAGGAAGGATTAAGGGAAGGGCTTAGGGAATAAACTGGAGAAGGACAAAGACAGAAAGGTGTGGAGAAAAAAAGGTGGAAGAGAGCTGTGGGAATAGGAGTGATGGGGGGGAACAAGGGGAGAAGGAGGGGGGACAGAAGAAAAGTAAGTCATGTCCTTCCTGAATGTTGAGCCCATGAGGTTGAATGGTGCGAAGGCGTTGCATCCACAGCCTCTCTCTGCTGATTCGTACTAGGTCAGGGCGTCTACCTAAGGATTCCATCCCCTATAGGGACATGTCTGTATTGGTATGGTTGGGAAGGTTAAAGTGTTCTCCAACTTGGGTCTCAGTCTTCATGGTGTTGACTGTGGATATGTGAACATAGAATCGCCTCTTGAGGGTGGTTTCGGTTTCGCCAACATATATACTGGATGCCGTAAACTCTACAAGAGATCAGATAGATGACATTAGAGGTTGTGCAAGTGATGTGACCCTTAGTCTTGTGTGTGAGTTGCATGCTGTGGCTGGTGATGGAATTAGATTCAACAATGTGGTGGCTGCAGATGATACATCTCGAAGTACGATCACATTTCAAAGTACCATGCTGAATGGGTGTAGGGTTAGAAGTTTGAGGTGGAACAACAGCACGCACAAGAAGGTCTCGTAGGTTGTGTGGACGTCTGTAGGCGATGGTGGGTTTTTCATGGACGGCTCGTTGGAGTCTATCTGAAGTGAGGAGAATGTTGTGGTTGTTAGAGGTGATTTGCTAAAGTGGAAGACGATTTGGGTGGAAAGTAATAACCAGGGAGCTTGTAGTTACAATCTAGTCCCTTTTTGTCCTTCACTGCCAAAGTGGATGATCTGGATAGGGAGCGGACTCTCTGAATGGCTTCACGCATCCTTCTGGCACTATGGCCCCTGGCAGTAAGGTGTTTTTCCAAAGCATCTGTATGGCGAATGAAAGAAAAATTGTTAGAGCAAACTGCGACGAAGACGAAGTGCTTGACTGTAGGCAATTCCAGACTTGCAGTGACGGGGATGGCAGCTTGAAGAATGGAGATACTGGTGTGTGTCTGTGGGCTTGGTGTATAAGTCTGTAGAAAGAAAACCGTGTTCCTTGCGAACAGTCACATCGAGAAAGTTAACCTGTTGGTGAGAGTAATCAGAGGTGAATTTGATGATGCTGTGGAAAGAATTGATGTGAATGATGAAGGTGAGCAGGCTATCCTAATCACTGGTCCAAACGAAGAAGATGTCATCAATGTAGCGCCACCAGATAAGAGGACGGTAGGGAGCTGTACTGAGCATGCGTTCTTCAAGGCTAGACATAAACAGGCAAGCAAAGGAAGGAGCCTTCCTGGTTCCCATGGCAGTCCCGTGTCTTAGAAGGTAATGCTTGTCCATGAACGTGAAGTTGTTTTTGGTAAGAACCTGTTGCATGAAAACTTTGATGTCAGAGATGGGTGGACAAGGGTGGACCTTCTTAGACAGGGCTGCACACGTGGCTGCGATACCTGCGAAAGAGAAGTGACGTCGAAAGTACCGATGATGGCTGTACTGTGGATTTGGTTCTTGATGTCTTCAAGTTTCCTGAGGAAATCTGGAGTGTCATGGATATAAGAATTAATCTGAGGAACACGAGGTTTGATGAAGTGGTCCACAAACAGGGATATCTTCTCGGTGGGGGACCCATTGCCTGAAATGATAGACCTATCAGGGTTACCAGGCTTGTGAATTTTGGGCAGAAGATAAACACCTTACAGTCTGTGGGAGAAAGGAAAAAACAGCCTTCTTAGAGATCTGGTTCCGCTGGTACATATCAGTGATGGTCTGTTTTATCTGCTGGGAGAAAATAACTGTGGGATCAGAATCAAGAAGAGTGTAAATATCGCTGTTGGAGAGATGACGCATGGCTTCCTTGATGTAATCTTGTCGATGCTGGATGACAACTGCAGAACCTTTGTCGGCTGGCTTGATGATAATATCACTGCGAGACATCAGTGAGGAGAGTGCTGTGCGCTCATCTCTAGGAAGGTTGTTGTGTGTTCTGCGGAGAGGAGAGTTTGACTGGTTAGTCTCAGAGCTGACGACTTGTGTGTAGGCTTCTAAAAATAATTGATAAAAGAGGTCCCCGCAGTTCTTGCCGTAATGTGGCAACAGGTGCTTGATTTATGATATTAGGGAAGTTAAAGGGGAAAAAAATGTAATTTGACTTCGGTTTGCTGGAACCAGTGTGTCTTTATAATGAAAAATGAAAACGGTTGCGGCAAAAATAAAAAATAAAAGAAACAAGAAACAAGGCAAAATTACATTGTAGGATTAGGGTGAAAATTTATAGAAAATTTTACAGACAAGTATGTTCAATAGTCACATATATAAATGAGCTATCTCACTGAGTACGTAGCCATGTCTGTAACGAGTGATATAAGGGCCTTCGGGTGTGTTTGTTATGGCAGGAAAAAGCTCTCAGTGCATGGCAGCTACACCACTGGTTAGCCCATGCATGTATCAAAGCAAAGTCTCTTAGTTCTTTGAAATAGGCCTATACAGAACAAATGCACAACAAGGCTAATGTTATTAAGTGTATATAACACCCAGTAATAACCATCTTTTCAGCTGAAATGTATTACTTATTCCACGTTAGGTTTTACTGTTTCTTTGAGACTGATTGAATTCAATCAACCTCTAAGAAATAGTAAAAACTAATAAGATAGTTATTACTGGGTGTTATATACACTTAATAACATTAGCCTTGTATATATCCTGTTATTAAACAGTAGTAGTGAAGGGGGGGGGGATGTCAAGTCACCCACCTTCATCTCTCAATGGGTCATCCTCTTTATCTCTCATAATAGATTTCCATGTGTATCTACATATTTTGAATGGCAACGATCGAGTTGCAAAATTTGGTACGATAAAAAGGCTTCAAACTTCTGCCGGGGTTCAGTCAATTTTCACCGTGCATGATACAAGAGACAGGTTTCTGATATTTGGAAGCAGTACGGAGCTGGTAGAGGGGGGGGGCAATACCAGTTGGAGGAGATTACACCCCCCTCACAAAAATCTGCCGATAATGATCTCCCCTCAGTGAATCCCCCTCAGTGAATCCCCTTCCCCAAATACCCCCTCATAAACCAAATGAAGGAAACTATTTCAATGAGACTGGATCTTTTTGATCTAGTTTTATTGACCAGGATCAACTAAGGTAGAGAGATGGGCCTGCCTTAGAAGGTTAAGTCATTGAGGATAAAACCGTGGCGGAAGAACTTAATTTGGGCGGATGAATTCCTTGCATATGTTGTTTTCGTTGTACCAGCATGAAGGATGCAAGTTAGCATATGACCCCCACCCACCCCCTTCTCCCTATCCTCAAAAAAACTATCCACTGTTCTGCTCGAGTCAAACTTTTATTTTTCTGCCATTCATGAATAACATAGTTTGATATCGCGTAAAATCCAACGTGTCATATTGAAGTGGCCAGATAGTAACGTTTACATAAGAAGAAAAACGGTTTTAAAGGCACATTCAATTAAGCGAAATGATCCTGAATGGACCGGGAGTGAGTTCCACTAGAAAATAAGTAGTATGTTCTAAGCCGTGATCACCAAAGATCTTCATGTGAGACATTGTCACTTAAAGGTGATGTAAAATCTAGGCAGGGCGGATACAGAGAATGTGGGGTGTATTCCCCGTCCCCATCTCCCATGTTCCAACCCCCAAACAAACAACAATTAAAATAGTTATTAGCACAACCTTACGTGTGTACCTAATTAAACACCATTTCCACGTCAACATTTTTTTATGGAGGAGGACCCCCAGATCCCCTACATGGAAATCGACCTCAACGACCTCAGGGTCACTGTCCCTCCCTTTTTAAACCCCCTGGATCCACCCCTGCAGTATCATGTATACGTCATGGATTGACAATAATGAAAATCAAACTTCTTTGTGCGTTCGGTGAAAATATAATCATATACATACCGACTAGTATTACTTAAAATGTTTTTTTACAATAAATCAAAATAAGGTTATCGTCCTACAGACTTCTCCACCGAGTGTAAGGTTAGTGAGCGAATGATCGATAAACTTGATATAATTATCAACGTTTCGTCGCTGAAACACTTCTTAATATCACAAACCAACAAGAAAAGCAAACAAATAGATTAAGTTTGTATATTATATCAATGCTACGCAATAACATACATGCCTGTTACTGTAACGTAATCAACTAAAGAGAGACTTTCGAACCACGAAAAATAGTACTTTTCTATCAGTTTAGCGAAATATAGCTGTTTGGAAAAGAAAATATTATTATCAAAAAGGATGGTAATGTGAATTCAATTTCCTTGTGTGTGTGAGGTAGGGGGAGCAATAGAGATGGCGCTGGTTACCTAATAAATAAGTATACTGGACTAAATATTATGATGGCACTTGTAAGCTTCCGTAGGTACATTTTGAAGAGAATGACGCCTCATTGGGCCACGTATTCCGTGGACATGGGTTGCACACATGCCGGTCGCAGAAAGTGTCTTGCCCTCTGGCCAAAGGCAAGGATTCACGCACGCCACCTAGAACGCTTCTGGTCGACCAGCGGTGAGGGGTTCGAAGGAGGGGGGGGGGGTCACTGCTCCTTGATGTCAACAGAGATAATATTGTTACAACAGTTGTTGATATTCTTGTCTCTTCTGTGGACTGGTTGATAGATAACATACGGGAACCGCTTTGATTCTTCAAACGTGACATTATGGGAACATGCAATGACGTTAATGGATATGCAACATTTTTTACTAAGTACCGGTCACGTGGGTCTTAAGTGAAGCGGAATTCAATACGATGCAAATAAAAAAAGATGTGGGTGTCCTGATATGATGGTAGAGGATGAGATGTATGTCCTATGAGGTAATTCTACGTCTATTTAGAAAATATTCTGATATGGTTTATCAGTCATCAGTTACATTTTGTCAATATGCACAGATCGCAAGAAAAGTTAAATAAAGAAAATGGCGACTTTAATCGACAGTCGTTGGTTTTCCACAGTATTCTAAAGGTCTTAAAAGTTATGATAGCTTCAAATATGTTGGTGCACGCTACTAGTTTTATTCTTGCAGATAACGGCTGTATTTGCATTTCTAGCTATAGCATACTTTCGTTACTAAGCCTATCCCAACTTTCGATTTCTTTATGAAGCAGTTAACGGATTCTTTGTCAGAGTTACATCATGTTTTTGATGAGTCGGATGAGTGGCACGTAGGGGAGGATGGGTTGGGTGACTAAACATAGTTTAAAAAGTCTGTCTGAAGAATAGTAAAATTACACCTGAAGTCGTACAGATTCCTGTACAAGCTCGCTGCATTGTTTATTGCGGTTTGATGTTTGTATTGCATTGCATTTTCTTTCAAACACCTGCCACAGTAAAACAGCATGCCGTAAGAAATGTGAAGTTTGGTCCATACAGAAACAAAGCTATTTCCACAAGTATAATGGTTCCTTACAGGCTTAATAATGACAGAACTTTCTCGAAGAACAAGAGTGTCAGAAAGACGCTTCTGTGCATGGCTTCATACTTAAGAAAGAAAATGTCTCTTGCCTTCTACAGTGTATGTCGCTATGAACTGTCCGGAAAATTTCCCATTGATGTTTCACACAGCGATACAGAAATCAAGTAAGCCACTTAGTATAGTGTTTCTTGGACTACCTATATAAATTCATCCTTTCTATTTATTTATTTATCATTAATAATTATCATTATTATCATTATTGTTATTGTTGTTGTTGTTATTAATATTGTTATTATTATTAGACATTTGGGAGTATTTTAATTTTCAAAATTATTCTCCGTTGAGAAAGGCGGTATAAAAAGGCATACGCATATTTAGCTGATTACTTTTTATACATGTTCGTAATGCAAACTAGAATGAACACGAAAGTGAAAGTGTATGTATACATTTGACCTTTTATTCTAAAGGTCTATAAGGCATAAGTCCCTAGCACGGGAAAACCTTCCTACACAACTTGAAATTATCTTCCATATACGGCCAACCGATTAGCCAAATCGAATACGAATACACGCGAACATACGCTAGTTTGCTACGTCATAAAGTGTATGGGAACAAATACGAAATATTGCTGTGAAGAAGAAAACGCATGGGCTGTTGCACACGTGTACTGGCTTCACCATATTTGTGTTTAACAAGTGCAGATTTTATCAATCTTGAACGTTCGACCCTTAAAAATGTTTCATTATATATACCCGCCTTGGCGATTGGCACTCGACTTGTGACTTTTATATCAGTTACCATGTTAACCACATAATATGGTAGTACTTGACATATATTATACCTTTCAATGTTGCAAGTCAATTCAATGCTTCCCGTTGGAGTTATAGCAAATAGTCACTTTTAGCTAATGTCAAATCACCGAATTTTAGAGTAGGTTGCAGTTCGACCTCTCTCTTTAAAAAAAAAAATTATTCTATGCTTGGAACTTAGAAATAAGCATATTTTAAAAATTCCAGTTGCATTACTTCAAAATTGGCCGATTTATCACACTTTTAAATTCCGCAATTTGTCGACAACTTTGCCACTTTGAGAAATTGTATTTCGCGATCCTTATACTCCACCATCCAAAACTTCGTATGATTTTGAATACTCTAAAAACAAGAGCCCAAGGGCACTGTGGTTCCTTGCGTAGGGGTATATGACAATACACATGATATTATCATAGCAAGATTGGGCTCAAATAGTCCAAGTAATTGTGGTCCTACATGTACCCATAAAGTAACCAACACTATAGCCAACACTTTTGTGATCACAAATTGTGATCGGAGTTTTGATCGGAAGGCACTTTTGAGATCTGAATATGGCGTCCAAAATGTAAGAAATATAAGGTCACCTACAAGCGGGTCAACAGATATGATAACATTGGTGACCTCAAATCACATGACCGTTAAGTTTGAAAATGTTCCACCACCCCATTCACAACTTGTCCCAAAATATCAATCGTGTCAGACCATGGCACTGGGAGTTAATTGCATTAAATGTCTAAACATTAACTTTGAACTTGCATAACTTCACACACAAAGGTCACCCGGGGGTCAACCCATTGACATTTATGATCAGAAGGTACCTTTGACATCTGAAAATAGCATCAAAACTGTACAAATCCCCAAAACACTTACAGGTCACCAGAGGTCAAGTTGAGGTCAAGGGTCACCCAGATGCGGGTCGACAATTGGATTACATTGAAGCAACTCCCAACCCTAACGGACAATGCGTTCTCAAGTTATCGCAAAAATACTTGTTTTTTAACATTATTGACCTTTGGTGACCTCGGATCACATGACCGTTAAGTTGGAAAATATTCCCCAATACCATTTGCAACTTGTCTTAAAATATCAACCGTGTCACACCTTGGCACTGGGAGTTATTGCATTAAATGTCTGAAAATTAACTTTGACCTCATATAACTTCACACACAAAGGTCACCTGGGGTCAACCCATTGACATTTTTGATCGGTGAGACGTGCATATAGCATCAGAACTATAAAAATTCAAACATTTTTTCTTTGCCCATTTTCTCCCCCCAAAATATTAGTTTTTTAACATTAATTGACCTTTGGTGACCTTGGATCACATGACCGTTCAGTTGGAAAATATTCCCCTATACCACTTATCTCAAAATATTAACCATGTAACACCTTGGCACTGGGTGTTATTGCATTAAATGTCTGAAAATTAACTTTGACCTTGTATAACTTCGCACACAAAGCTCACCGGGGTGTCAACCCATTGACATATTTGATCGGAAGGTACCTTTGATATCCAAATCTAGCATCAAAACCAAACATTTTCTTTTTCGCCCATTTTCTCCCAAAATAAGCACGTTTTTTCTAATGTGACCTTTGACCTTTTGACCTTGGTTTCAGATGTAGTTTGATCTCCTGATTCCAAAAATCAACACGACAAGTCTGTACAGCCTTCCTAACTCCGACCGAAAACTTTGACCCCATTATAAATGATTCAAACCGGAACAGAATCGCGGATAATATGATATCATATGATAATGATGAAACTGGCAAAACATTGCACCAGATCGCATCTAAGGACCTTCAATATTGTTCAAAGATTTCTCAAAGGGGAGAGGGACACCCCCTCCCCTCAGACCCCTCCCCGATATCAATCGCAAAATGTGCTCCCCCCGTGCAAATTCCTGGCTGCGTCGCTGGTACATATATTGTCTCTATGGTATACAATTAAAACCTCAATGCTAGTCAGTGGTAGTTGTAACCAAATTTGTCCATATCGAACATATAGGCCTACGAGAGAACCGCAACCACTGAAAAAAATAAGTTTTTACAGTATGTTTTAATACTTATTTCTAAGAACTCTATTGGTCCTTGACGAAGATGATAGGCGGATTGTTCATGTGAGTGGTACATAACCCCGCCCCCCAAATATTATTGGGGGGATATGAGCGGATTTAAGTGTTTTAGTATGTTTTTCTTGGGTGACATGGATGGTGTCGGATAGAGGGATGTTGAGGTAGGGAGGGCAAGGAGAGCCGGCTGCTGAAAGGGTAATATATTGGTCCTATTTATTTTAAAAGAACCCCCACCATTTTCTACAATGTATGAAATAGACAAGGGATATTATGAAACGTGAACACATGAAGTTGCAAAAATAATAGTTCCAGTGGCGTAATCTGTTAAGTCGGACTCTTATGAAGCACACAGACTACGGAAAATGTGTGCAATCCGTCATTTTCAAGTAGGTATATTACGTGAAATGTATCTGACAATAGTTTCTAAGTATCCTTCAAACGTTTTGGGAAGGTTTTTCCACTTTACGATCCCCTTAAACGGAATGTGAAATTTTTCTTAAGCTCACAGGCACATTCATAATATCCAACCCAACCTCGTGTGAATCCTCAGATTGAAAGAAGGAAACAACTGTGCCATTGTTCAAGTGTTTCCAAGTTGTACTATAGTATGTGGTTCCTTTTTTTTATTTCCTTCCAGTATACATATAAAAAAATCTTACGCTCACATGCATATACATAATATCCAACCCAACCTCGTGTTAATCCTCAGATTTAAAAAAGGAAACAACTGTGCCATTGTTCAAGTGTTTCCAAGTTGTACTATAGTATGTTGTTCCTTCTTTTTATTTCCTTCCAGTATACATATAAAATTTATAGAGAGGAGTCATATAATACCTCAACAAGAAGAAAAACAGATATAAGAGGTGTTTTTTTTTAAGATGATAGGATATCATATCAAATACATCTATACATACAAAAGTTAATACATAAAACGATATAACAAACAGACTACAACAAACACTCTAAGTGCTCGGATGGAATGTATAAAGCAGAACGGTAAATAAATGAGTTTCTGTAAACTTACGTTCGGTATTTTGTGGGGATTTCTTAGATTTCTGCTCGATTTGTGAAGAAGACTTTTTAGTACAGTATACAAAGGGTGATTCTGATCACTGTAAATCTTATTAGCCATTCTTGTAAACTCAGTTCTTGCAGCAGCATTTACTTTTGTAAAAGTATATTGTAATCTAAATTAAATATAGCTGATGTGTATTTAAGAAACTTTATTCTTCTTTCTTTGCATTTTTGCAATATAAAATGGTACCAGACAGGCACTGTATATATCACATGTGCCAGGGTAGAATAATAGTATTGAAAACATTTTCCTTGGCATTTTGGTTATAGAAAGACACAACGTATAAGCCACACTAGATACTATATAATATACTATTTTTAATAGCTTGATGTTTTGCAAGAAAAGGTCAAACTGTCGTCGCTGTATACTCCCAGTACTCAGTTTTGGAGGTTCTAGCACCTCAGATCCCTCAATAATAATAATACGATCTTGATAGAATGAGACCTTCATATTTTATGGTTTTATTTTCAAAAACAAATTCCTTTATTTTTTGGGGTTACACAATTAAGTCAAATAAGACATGTTGGAACAATGTCATTTACAGAACACTGATAATTTCCTTGGTCAGTTTGAACAGAGCTCTTAGGAATTGTGCATGATACAGCAGTAACATCGGCATATTTTGTAACAGAAATGTGTGAATTTGACCTAATTTCATAAGTTTATATATAACATAACATAGCAGATAATGGACCCCCCTCCCTAAGGCACATCAACCTTTATTTCCGATATTTCCGATATGCATTTATCCAACCGAACTTTTCTGGACCATCCTTGAAGGAATTGTGTCAGCCAATGAATAATCCATGTTCTTTGATAAATCGTAAAAGATCCTTCATTAATTGATTTGGCAAGACAGCATTAAACTCACTTGAAAAGTCAAGAAAAAGACCCTTTGTTATAATTCTTTCCTTACAATCTTATTGAGACACAATATCAAACGTTTGATATCTGCAATACATGGATTCTTCGAGTGGCTTGCAACTTCCGTTATGGCACAGCAAGTGCCTTCTACTTTCTTATCGAGCAACCTGATGGGTTAACAATCCCAATGTATGGAAACCAGGGCTGAGGGTGTATCAGTTTGGTGATGTTCATTTGGTTTGTATGTCCATATTCTGACTTGGTTTATTTTTCCAAAAGGTCTGGTATAACTTCCCCTATGATCCTGGACTTCTTAACACATCCAAGGTTTTGTCAAATCTGAAAGTTGCTATACAGATTTTCCAGTAATTCGGTCTAAACGCCCCCCCCCCCTCCCCCTCCTTCCTCGTCCTTTGTAGAAAAGTAACTACTTAAGTATAAACTATGCTAGTACCTTCCAAAGTTTCATGTAAAAGTATGTGACCTTCCACTATGTAACTAGGTATTACTAAGCCAGATAAAGATAGCTATAAGTTAGGCTAGAGTAATGCTCGTGATGAGTAAAGCCGCCAACAGCTAAGAGAAACCGTACTTCTTTAGGGAGATGTTACATTTTTAACGTTTCTTTACATATGAAATTGAAGACTGGAGGAAGTCTTAAGTGGAAATGAGCTGGTGTTTGCATTTGTCATAATACTGGTATTTGTTTATTAAACTGTTAAAATCACATTAAAAGGAGACAGGAAACCAAAATAATTAAATTATATCTCCCGCCCCCCCCCCCCTCCCCACTCCCACCATCCCAAGTGGCACTATGACATAACACATTGGCAAAAAAAATAGCTCCATGCCACGACTTTTAATAACCAATTTACTCCCGTACTGTCCAAGATAATGGACTTAGATATTTTAGGGATAAGTTCATCACAAGGATATTGGTGATATAAGTTCATTTTGATGGTGTGGGATTCCTTCCCTTTACTCCTTAGGTATGGTGAGGCTAACACTAAGAATGGCTTAAATTAATTAACCTTGGTCTATGCTGCATTAATCAATTAAAAGACGAGGTGGAAATAATAAAGATATTACCTTCCCATAATCCTGGGTGTTTTCAAATGGCAGTTAGTTGGTTCTCAAATCAGTATGACATGGTTGTTATGTTCGGCTTGTTCCAAAGGGGTAATATTCGTCGTTATGCAAAAACGCATGGATCATAGACAAATTGTGTTACTGAGTGGTTATAATGACTAAAGTATTCGTCAGTATGTGAAAACGAGAGTGGGCCTTAGGTGGACATTCGTCAAAAATCAGCCAGAAATAACTAAAAACAGACAGTTTTAGAACTTCTTACCCGGTTCAACCGATTCTTCATCCTCGAAATAGGTAAGAACAATATTTAACTCAATTTCGCCAAAAGTGCACATTCGTCACTAAGCGAAAACGGGGACGACTTGTTATCGATGAAATCGTGTGTTGCCGGATTTTGTCAAGGTCTTGGTACTATACAGGCAAAGGTCATTAACTTAAGTTTCGTAATTCATCGGGAAGCAATCAAAACGACTGCAGACATGAAAATAGCTGCAACTCCCATCCAAATCCACTAAAGATTGACCATTTTACAAGTAATTTCTTAATTATACATTTATTTATGAATAAACATTAGCTAATTATGCGCATTTATGATGTAAAGGGAGTGACTGCCTAACTTTCTGTTATGTTTTTTCTTTGCTTTTACAACCTTCGTTTCAAAGACACTGAACACAGGTTGGTGGCCTAAGGCGACTGTTTGGAATATTTTATTGTCTTCTTTGAAAAGAAGAACATCACATTAGTCAAAGGATATAAGTGGGCTCGTAATTAGGGGTTCACTTAATACGGGCTAAAATAAGAAAATGTTGATGAGTGCAATACTCCACGTCATACTCGAATCCTACATACGTGCCTAGAATCTGGAGGTTGCACACTAATGACTAAAGTATATGAACATTATGCTAAAACTAACTGAAATAGCGCATACTGTCCCTGATGCAGGGGCAGGATGAGGTTTCAATGTGGGGAGGTGAAACACAGCTTTTATGGGGCATGCGAGTTGGATTTCAGAGAGCTTAACCACAAACTTTCCTCAAAATGTCTCAAGAACATCTTCTGCGTATTCCGTACCACAAACTCAATTTTCTGAACGTTTTCAAAAAATGGGCACTTTTTTAATTACATATCTTTTTAACTACAGTTTTGAGTTTAATCCACAGAAGAGTAGTTTTTACCACAAAGAGGCTCTTCATAGTTACCTGTGAGGTTTTTCAGAAAACTTGGGGTCTTACCCACATATGTATGTAGTTCGCTATGTACACCTTATGTGTGTAATCCGACATAATTTCAAAGTTCAATTTCTGATCAAACATGTCTTTTGTCATGAAATCCATACCCTGCAACTATCTTGGTAATGAAACTGTGGAAACAGGATTGAGGTACTGTGGCTTCTGACTGGCAAACAAACAAAGAAGTGGCTATGTAGGGATTGTCACTAACTGTAAGGGTTGGATAGTTCCCCTAATAGACATGCCATCTGGTAGTCACTAGTTCCAATGTCCATTTTCTAGCCAAAATTCCTCAGACCTTTTTCAGAATGCATTTGGGGGGAGGCCTGCTATTTGGCTTCAACTCTTTCTAAATCAGTAGAAAATCCCTGATTATCTGTGGAGAACAATTCTAGCCACTTTTCAAATTACAAAAGCGGAAAAAGATTACAATAAATAACGAATAATTAAAACAATCACAATTAACATTTTCTGGTCAAAACAATGATTTAAATATTACGTGATAGTCTCAGAAACTATTCAAGCACATCTGCGTAACATGAGGGCTTGTTGTCGAAACGTACCTACTGTACGTGACAACAAGACCTAACGTTATTATATTTGAGTGCACACATATGATAGCCTATACCACAAACTTCACTATACACAAGGGGAAAGTAACGTTACAAGAAGTCGCATACCTTGTGTTCATTGAACACTACAGATGCAATAATGTGTGCAGACAGGGCAAGGGACTATTAGCTAACCAAATCACTGGGAATCTGGACAAGCGTCATTGACTATTTTCAGCATGAAAATATACTTCTATGTAGTTGGTGATAGAATGGAAGCACAAAACCTTTCTCTGGAAATGTCTTCTTTTTAACAGGACTTAGTATGGTTTGAATTGTAGAGGCTTAATAAGGAAAGAGTGAAATCACAAGAGACATGTTTTAAATACCAGTTGCCATGAAGGACTTTACTTTGTTAGAGGAATAGAGCATTTCAACCATTGAGTCAGTCTGTATCCTAACACACACTGGCGGATTCAGGGCCTTTGTTTGGGAGGGGCCAAAGTGGCATTAGAATGATATGGGGGAGGGGTCTAAGGGGAGGGGGTGCCCCTCCCCTTTTGAAAATTTCCTATTGCTGAATGCCCTCAGATGCAATTTGGTGCGACAAAAGTGTACAATGGTGATGTTAATTACATTCTAGTTGGGATCATCTTTCTCAAGAAATTTTATTTCTCATAGGTTATAAATCAGGGGCGGATGCAGGATTTGTGACAGGGTGGTTCTGACTGGTCCAGCTGCGCTTGAACGTAAGACTATCTAAGCGGAGCGCCACCATCGGTTGGCGCGGAGCGTACCAGAAAATTTTTGGCTTTACAAACCCCCCAGATGCCCGGAAACGGCACTTCCCGAATATTCTAAGTTGCATGTACCTAGCCTGAAAATATGGATCTCATGTCTGCAATTTCTCAATTGATGAGAAAAAAACAATCTATGAAATATGGTAATACATATCAGATGAGTTGAGATGGTCTGAAAATTGAGATTTTTAGGCATTTTTGGCACGTGTAGCACGCGTGCACACTATAGTTCATTTGACGGAAAAGACACACCTGGCTGACGTCCTACATGTTTAAAATTGGCGTTTAATTTAATTATTTTTTTCTCTCTCTCTTTTTTTCTCTCTTTTTTTTCTCTTTTTTTTTGGGCCAAGAGCAGGGGGGGTCCGGACCCCCTGGACCCGCGCCTGATAAATTTCTTACAACCAGCCTGTAACTGCCAAATGGTGATAAACTGTAAATCCTCATGCTCATACATTTAATTTTTAACCAGAAAACGAAAAGGTTTAGACTAGTCTACCACTGCTATTCCTCTCGATTTTTTTAATTTCCAATCATATGATTTAGCGGATGTTCGGAAACACTTTTTTGGCTCACCTTTGGGGGGGCCATGGCCCCCCTTGGCCCCCCCCCCCTTGGATCCGCCAGTGCTAACACATATGTTTGCTACTATTTATTCTGAAGCCTATCCTACCAGAACTTGAACATCCACTGTTATACTTACCAACATATAGTAAAGTTCTGTTTGTATATCAAGAATGTCAACAGGATCTCAGAAACAGAATAAGCAAACAATGGCAGAAGTTGCTTTTCAATGGTCTCAACTGAACTGTTGTCTAGTAAAGAATTCAAATCTACCATTGAACAGAGTGTGCTGAGAGCTATTGAGAAAAACATGGAGGGTATCAGTGAACTCACTGATAAACTGGAATCAAGATGTTCTGATTTAGAGAGTAAACTTGACGGGTCACAGAAAGAGAATCTCACAAAGATGGATCAGCAGAGGATCAGCAGAAGACCCAGAGATCACTAAATGATATGGAACAGTGCTCCAGAAGGAACAATGTTCGTGGTTTGGAAATAAAAGAAAATAGTAGGGAGAATGCCTCTGAAATCATCCTAAACATGGCAAAATAAAGATTAACCATACAGCTACAGCAGAGGGATATAGAACGTTGCCACCGTGTTGGTAAAACGTATCCTGGTGCCAGCCTCCCTATCGTCGTCGAATTCATATCGTATCAACAAAAACAACAGTAGATACAGTTTAGACGAAAGTTGAAGTCAACATGTATTTTGATCAAAGAGGATATCACCTGGACAAATCACAGTCTTTTAAGCTAAACCCATCAACATGAAAAAGTCATCAACTGCTGGACTCTGGATGGACGAGTTACAGCGTTGGTAAAGACGGTCGACCAACAAGAAATTTAAAAAGCCATCAACTCTGTTTCTGATCTCATGAAAATATAAACAATGATATTTATTCTAAATATTTATTTCACTGCCACTCGCAGTTCACCCTGGATCATTCTTGATTTTGTTTTGTATTGTATGACATTTTTTTGGCCATCCATGGAAATGTTGCTTAATTATGAGATTTCATCGCATACTAGTTGAGTATAATATCGTTTGGGGACATATCACAACTGAATATACTTTTTTAGCGACATAAAAAAAACTGTTTTCATGGGTGATATATTTCATTGAAAAAAAATTGTATTGAATTCCGATTTTGACTTTGACAGTAACATGTCCAATTTATACAGGGAAAGTTGCAACTTTAACTTCAAGAGTTTTCAGTATACAGACATGTATCGAACATGAACAGGATATATTTCCAGAAAATAATTTTGTTAATAATTTGAATTTTAACTGCAATTATTACACAGATGACCGATTTAAAAGTTAATATTGAAACCTAAAAGGACATTTCATCATCGCTTGTAATTGTTGAAGTATTCATGCTAATTTTTCTCAACCAGATAGTTATTTGAGAGAGTTCAATAGTGATTTCGATGTTACTGTAATAAGTGAGACGTGGATAAATTCTTCCTCAAATTAAGCAATTTATCAAATTGATGGATATGATATGTGTCATATTGATAGATGTGATGAAAGACAAAAAAAAAGTACAAAATGCTAGATAAAATGTGCATTACAATTAATGATGCTCTCGAATGTATTTCAGTTGAGATTTCCGTAGAAAATAGGAAGAATATTATCATTGTCTTTACAGACAACCTCTATAAATGTTCTAACGAATACGTTTGAAAATTTATACAGACAAAGAAGGCGTGATGTTTACTTAGGCTTTGAATTTAATATTAATCTTCTTAACTATGAAAATCATATCGGTACCAGAGACTTTCTAGATATACTCTTTAGCATAGGTTTGTTCCCACTTATTGATAAACCCACTCGTATAACAAACAGTTCTGCATCATTGATCGATAATATTTTTTACAAATGTACTTGGTGCTGAATTCGAAAGTGGATTGCTAGTTAATGATGTCAGTGATCATCTTCCAGTTTTTAGTTTAACTGATTTCGCTATACGTAATAAGCATATAGCCAAGTCCATTTATATAAGAAAGAAAGATGAAGCAGCTATGTCTCTGATGAAGCAGAATCTAGATCGAGAGAGATGGGAATCTGTGTATATTGCCGATAATGCATATGAAAGTTTCAATAAAGTAATTACAAAATCGTATGGTGATTGTTTTTCTGCTAAAAGGTGCTAATAAGAAGTTGTAAAGAGGTTAAACAAAGTCTTACCAAATGTTTAGAACATGCATCCAAAAGGTCACTATATGTTAAATTTATTAAAAAGAGGACATTTAATTCTGAATGGAGATATAAAGTCAATATAAACAAGTTAAATTCAATCTTAAAGGGTTGTAAAAATGAGTATTTTTCAAAACTTTTCGATAGTTATAAAGACAACGTACAAGAAACTTAGAAGGTAAACAGCATCATGAACAAAAATTATCAGAATCAAACAACAAAACCCGATACTTTCATTGACAGTGAGAGAGAGAGATTAAAGGTAACGACATGGCAGAAGGACTTAAATATTTACAAGTATTGGATCTAAGTCAGCTGCAAGTATACAAGAGCATAATAGTTCCATTTATATCTCGGAGAAACAAACACCAATTCTATGTTTCTAGAAGATACTAATGAAGCTGAAGTTCTAGAGATCTCTTTAAATATGAGTAATAAACGTCTGGGTGCTTACAATAAAATTAGGATGACATCAGTAAAGAATGTTATTCCACATGTTATTCGTCTATTTACTTACATCTGTAATAAATCATTTTCAAGTGGTATTTTTCCAAATAGCATGAAATTCGCTAAGGTAATACCAATTATCAAATGTGGTGAAAAGAATGGATTTTCAAATTATAGACCTGTTTCCTTATTACCACAATTTTCGAAAATACTTGAAAAACTGTAAAAAAAAAACAACAACATAAGATTAGACAGTTTCATTGACAAAATCACATTCTTAGTGAGAGTCAATACCTTTCAAATCTGCACGGTCTACATCTATGGCATTATTGGAATTAGTCGAAGATATTGTATCATCCATAGATAACAAAAATTCAACCATAGTATCATTTATTAATCTCAAAAAAACATTCGACACAATAGACCATCATACATTGCTTAATAAATGAAATCATTATAGGTTTCGTGGTATAGTTCATGATTGGCAGAGTAGTTATTTATTGAATAGAAAACAGTATGTCTAGTTTAATGACGTAAAATCCAATCTGTGTACTGTTGTGTGTGGAGTACCACAAGGGTCAATTCTGAGTCCCAAATTATTTATTCTATACATAAATGATATTTGCAATGTTTCGAGGTTGCTTAAATCTTTACGTTTTGCTGATAATATTTTTGTTCCCATGATAATATTGATATTCTTAGCATTCTAATAAGCAAGGAACTCCATAAACTGAACATATGTTTTGCAGTTAATACATTATCTCTAAACGTGAGTAAAAGACATTGTATGATATTCTCGAATCAAAGTGAAGAGTTCGATCTGAACATATATATTGATAAAGTTAAATTTGAAAGTTATTTTAAGAGATCAGAAACTAAATTGGAAAGAGCAAATTCTTCATTTATCGAAAACACTTTCTAAAAGCATTGAAATTATACGCAAAGTTGATCATTTATTAAACAGTGATGCACTTAACACTTTATATTGTGCTATGTTTCTTCCTTATCTTAATTACTGTGCCGAAGTTTGCGGAAAAACTTATATGTCCAATATCACTATTTTATTCCTAAAGCGAAAAGAAAGTTATTACATTTTTGTTGAATGCCAAATCTTTAGATCATACTTTTGAGCTCTTTTACAAGTTAAAAACTATTAAATCACCTGATATTGTAGACTTGTTTACTGGTGTGCTTACGTCTCAAGCATACCACATATACTTACCCTCAAATTTACAAATGTACTTCTCACTAATTTCAAATGACAGGTATAACAATAGACAAAAACATAATTTTATATAAAGATACGCCAGAACAAGAAAGAAGCAACTTTGTGTTTCAATTTCAGGTGCTAAAGTTTGGAATTCGCTGGATGATAGCATAATAAATAGCAAGACTTTACGTTATTCAAAAAGGGTATAAGCAAAAATTATTGTCAACATAAGTTTACCCAAATAAAGTAAATATTTTGTGACTGATTGTCGCATTTGTGTTAGTGTGTATTTATTGATTTTGGTGTTATTTGTTGTTTCACCAAATATTCCAGGACCTTTTCTGACTAATTTCATTTCTGGGGAAAACGATTCTATAAATACCGTACTTCTGTTTACTCCATTTCCACGCATGAATTTGATATGTATAATTTAAAATATTTGTTTGCTTCACTTATTGATTACTTTCATATGTATATGTGATATTCAGTATTTATGCTGGAAATAATTCATTTTCATTGTCCTTGTCGAAATATTGGTAATGAAAATGTTTTTAATCCTGTACATTGCTTTTGATTGTTATGATGTATTTGCTTTCAAGCAAACTCAATCATCGGTACATTTGGAAGAAGTGTAGTTTTTTAATGTTTTGAGTGTATAGGCCTAGTTGTGAGTGAATGTGCTTGGGGTTTGTTCTTTAATTAAAAATATTTGCGTCCGACGGACGCAAGCAAGTTTAAGAGTTTGCGTCCATGGTTAGAACGTTGCGTCCCGGACGCAGAATCCTGCGTTCGTAAAAATGGAACTTCACTCTCTGGTGGATTTACAGAATCCTGCGTTGGTAAAAATGGAACTTCACTCTCTGGTGGATTTACAACTCTCCCAAGAAACAAAATGGAACCACATGATGTATCTGAGATGCAAAATATGAATGGTCGGTCGGCTTTAAATGCTGGAATATCTTCAATGGATGAGTTGCAACTACAACGTCGCAGGCCATATTTAGTAGCTGCAGCTGCTTCCGTTCCTTCCTCCTTGAACTCAACAAAAGCCTTATGAATGACCTTTGACACATAAAGGTCTTCAGATTTAGTAATTCCAGAAAGGTCTGCCTTATTAACATTGAATACATCTGACATTCCCATTAATGACAAATGATCATTCAAATCAAAACTCTCTTCCAGTTTGAAACGAGGGAAGCTGACACGGACTTTCTGCTTCCTGCTGCGTTTACCCAAAGACGTTATGACCTGCATGTTTATCTTGGATTCTAGGTTAGTAAGGTTAATGGACGGGTGTGGTAATATGATTACCATGCTCAGAGTATTACCAACGTACGGTAGGGATAAAACCTGACATTTCAGTTGTTTATCTTCAAAATAATCAAAGTAACCTTTCTGGTACATCATACCTACTGGAATGCTCTTACCGGAGGAAACATGGAATGGCTGAAAAGAAGTGCTATTTGGATTAAACTGTGACAACCAGTTACCTTTAAAGTATATAGCATTAACCAATACAAGCACTGTCAAAGAGTCCAAAACTCCTGGCGCTATTAGGTCTTTGATCTTGTCATTGGTCTGCTCTGAAACCCAGCTGTTGATCTCTGTTCTGGCATTCTCTGCACTCCTCTTAAAGTCAATAGGCATCAGCATGGCTTGGTAATGAACTTTGGTCGTCTTCAGAAAGGATTCTAGAAAGGTATAATCCTTCTGACCGTATAACCGATTGGCAGACTTTAGAGTGAACAAGGCATTGGGAGATAAAATCAAATCATTCAACTCCTGAAAAGCACTGTGTACATCATTACCTTTAAACTCGTTGATCCTTAGCACCTGTGTCATTTGCTTGGCTGTGTTGCCACTAGCTCCGGCAAACGTCATGGTAAGAGCTGCCATAATGCTATAAGGTGAGAAAAAGAGGTTGTGTGATGGATCCTTTCCGATGTTTCCATACAGCTCCCATGAGAATTCATTTAAGGAGTTGGCCAATTGGCTTGCTTCACTGGTACTTGTAGTTGACATATTCTGTTAATTTCTGCAGAGGAAAAAGCAAGCAAAACCTGAGAATTATCAACCTCAACGCAAGATGGTGGTACATTTCTGCTCCCAAAGGATTCAGTATTTCCTTAAATTTGCTATCAAAGCAGACTGGTCAGTTATAATGACGACAGGATTGTTTACGAAGTCTTACCAATGTCCTCATATTTATCGATTACTTATCTGGCACACGTTCCACTGGCTCTCCTGCTGCACCAATGTTATAAAATAGCCTACCTAAGAAATGTTATACTAAAAGGACATTACACATCTAGGCTGGGAGCATTGATTGAATGATGCATAGCAATGTGCATAATTTCAAGGACTTACAAGAGTAACGTTTTAAGTTAAGAAGAACATTTGAGCCAACAGTTTGAACTTAACTGTAAGTACCTTACCACAAGTTGAATTCACAGCTAGGTTCTGGCACTCTCTCCTCTCACATCTGAACAATGTAGTGAGCCTGAAATTCCATCTGGCTCTCTAAGTCCTCAAACATACATCATTTTGACAAACAGTGTGTCTAGCTTTCTTGAAAATGCTCTCCAGATCCTAGCAGACTTCTAAGCCTACAATACCGTACATGTTTTATTACACTCACTGCATGGCTGAAGGCTACTGTAGTACTAGACCTACTGGCTCTTTCCCCTTACTTCTGGCTTGCTGATTTGATCGAAATTTCGGAGAATCATGGGTTATAAACATGATCTTTACTTAGTGGCAAGGAGATAAATACTCTCTTCAATTCACCAAGACTTTGTTTGGAAAATATCAATATTTTGCCTACCTTCTTCTAACCCTCTAATTTATTTGCCCAGCAATTATGCCACATTTGGCCTATTCCTAATCCTACACGAAACAGACTCAAATAAGCATAGCCTACTAGTTATGTAAGTACATAAATCATGAATACATCATAAGCCTACGCGCATTCCCAACTTACTGTGATTTGTGAACACTTGAAAACTCGAAAAGACCAAAGAATTGCAGAACAGTTGCACCATCTATCTGTTGTTGCACTAGCACTGTAATAAAACATCAGTCAGTGTGTTAGAAAAAGAAGAACCTTTATATGCTGGTTTTCGATTGGAGTCACTTTGCTAACACGTGTAGCGATTACGTTACGGCTGTGGTTAGTTTCAAAGTGTTTTAACAAAGTAGCTAGTTGACCTCCAACGTCACTTCCGTCTCAGATTCGCTAATAAGATGAATTGCTCTTTGTTTGTTTTAAAGGTACATTGTGCAGGCCCGTATCCAGGATTTTCTAACCCGGGGCGCGAATTACTATCTATCAAATATCTATCAAATATAACACAAGGAAAGTTACCAATCAGTATAGAAACCATGTGGAGTTTGTAAATGACGGCAGAACCAGGGGAAATTCCAAGAAGATTCGACCAAAAAGAGCGAGATCATTGGAAGTTAGAAGAAATTCCTACTTTAACAGAATCTGGCAAATGTGGAACAAATTGCCAGAAGATATAGTTACAGCCCGAACACTGAACACATTCAAGAACGGACTTAGGAAATGTGTGATCATTCAGGGTCATTAGACCTCCTATCCCGAGCGCCATCCTCTCAAGAGCCTCATTAGTGACGACACGAGAGGGTAAATCCAGTTAAAAGCGGAGCGCCACCATCGGTTGGCGCACAGCGTACCCGAAAATTTCTGGGTTTGATACCCCCAGATCACCGGAAATGGCACTTCTCGGGCTTGAAAATGACCGACCAGATGTACACTTTTGCCTGAAGAACCAAGTTTTTGCCAATTGTTTTTTTTTTTCCATCCATAACCTTTTTGAAGATTGTCATCAGTCACACATCATGTTCGAATAAAAAATTCACTCAACCCATATACAAAAACCTCCTTCAAACCCTAACAGATCGGTCAATATTGCAAGAGTACAGCGACGTAGCCAGGAAACTGTAAGTGAGAGCACATTTTGCGATTGATATGGGGGAGGGGTCTAAGGGGAGGGGCTGTCCCCAAAAGTTTTGAACAATTGAAGGTCATTAGATGCGATCTGGTGCAATGTTTTCCCAGTTTCATCATGATCATATATGATATCATATTATCAGCAGATTTTGTTTCCGGTTTGAAGTATTCTTTTACATGTTCTTTTACATATTATATCAGAAAGACAAACATAGTGCTCTTTTACAATTTTTCCAGTAGGATGATTCTTGTTTATTGTCCAATGTCTGGACTTTTTTACATTTGACGAACATAACTGATGGACAATGTAAACTTTCATATTTAGCAGTGTAATAATTATTTATAGGAAGCGCGTATCACGTACGATTGCTGGCTTAGCTTCATAACATGCTGTTCGTGCAACAACTTATGACGAATCATAGAAAGGATGAGAACGCACGTTGTCGTCGTCGTTGTGCATACGGTTCGTGACACTCCATCGAGTGCGGTTATCGAGTTAGGTATAGGCTATATGCATCTTATTACGCACTGGCAAACTGTAGGCTTGTATAGGCTATTGGCTAAATTTAGCTAATTGTATCTGCCAAACTAAGTAGCTGAATCAGTAGGCCTGAATGTTACTACGATTATAATCGAGTTAACGGAGCTAAGGAGTATTCATTATCAAAAGAGCACTGACAAAATACCATGCCAAAAAAAAACAGTTTTTAAAAAATGTCGACACTGAAAGGGGGTTGCCCCCCCCCCAAAGCAGTTGCTCCCCCTGACTACGTCCCTGCATGAGTAGAGGGAAGAATGACGAAGAATGTTGGTCAAGGAATTTTCGAAAATTCGGACACAGTTAATTTATAGGTATACAAATATTAAAACCTCTTATAACGGCTTTACTATAAAACTTCGTTGAAGGAAATGAAAAAATACCAGGTACTACGGGCGAAGGTCATTAGTTAAGTTTCGTAACTCATCGGGAAGCGATTAGAGTGGTGGGGCGTAGGGTTGTGGGGCGCGCGTTTTCATACAGATGAGAACAATCTCTTTCTCTTCCCAGTGTCTTGGCGTTTTCTTCTTTTCCCTCCTTTTCTCCTTTTCTCTCTTTCATCGTTTTCTTTTTCCTTCCTTCCTCTCTTCCTCCTCTTTTTCCACCCACACACCCATCCCACTTATTCCCCCACTACCATTTCTCAGAATTTCCTTCGCGAAATCTTTATCAAGCTGCAGAGCCTTCACCTGACTTATTATTTTGGAAAATATAACTTTCAATAACTTAAGTTCCACCTTGAAATTTCATCCACTACACCCTCTGCCCCCCACCCCCGTCTTTCCCACTCCATATTCCTCATCACTTCCCTTCATGAAATTCTTTCAGTTGTTGGGCCTTTACCTGACCCAGATGCGGCATTTGTCGATTGCCATGGTGGTAGGACACACAGCATACGTATTCTCTCATAGTTCTGTTTGGGGCCCAAGGACATGTGGTTGTTACTACACCTCTGGCACAAATTGATATTGAAGAAACCGTACATGATTGCATCGAGGCACACATTCAGGAAGCTAAGAGACCAGAGGGAATCGAACACTACCGATTGTACGTTGTTATTGACGAGAAATTCAACGGTCAACGCCACCGTTAGACGCATGACCTTCTTCCGAGCTCTCGGGATGGTATCGCCACTGCTCTTACGAGACACGTTTAGTGACGCTATTCTGGAAAGCAACCTGTGAAGAACATAGACAAAGGCAAGGTGTAAATATCATCTTATTCATGTAACATTGTTCTTGCTTGTAAACCCGCTTGTTTTAGTTGAGTTTTATATACATTCTGCCATGTTAGTCTATCCCATAACAATAGCAACGTTGAGCATTGTCGTGTTTATTCAAGTCGGCTGTGGTTTATATACTTTGGTAAGCCAGACAGATGTGTCTGCGTGGGTGTGTAGGTGCGCGCGTGTGTGTGTGTGACGCCTCGCTTGTAAACACGATAACTCAATTGGACCAATCTAATATTGGTGTAGATGAGAACCACATTGAGTATAAGAACCTTTTTGTTTTGTGGGGAGGTTAAAGGTCATTTGGAGTTAACAGGGGCCAAATAGTGAAAACCTTGTAAAAACACGATGTCTAAAGGAGGTAAGTTTGGACCAATCTCATATTTCGTGAGTAGGTGGACCACATTTAGGAGCAAATGCTATAGTTTTTGTGGAGGTTAAAATTTATTTTGGGTCACCAGGGGTCAAATTGTGTAGACCTTGTAAACACGATATCTCAAGAAGAAAAGCTTGGATCAATCTTGTATTTCGTGTGAAAAGAGTACCACATTGAATTCAAGATCTCTATTGATTTTGTTGGAGGTCTAAGTCCTTGTAAAACCTTGTAAACACGATATCTCAAGAAGGGAAGGTTGGACGAATCTCATATTTACACACACACACATGCACACCCACACACACAAGACGTAAAATGACCTAACACAGTGCTTGTTTTGGCATATTTTCAGTCACCGCGATCGTTTTGAATGCCTTGATGTGTAAGCGCATAAATCAAAGTAGAGATGGTGTGTAAATAAGGAGGATTGGGGGTGACACAAAGCAGTTAAGAAATTCTGTGTTTAAATCTGGATGTGTCTCCGTGCGAGCAGACGGTTCAGTATGCTGAACTTGCTCCTCTTTTAGCTCAAAGTCTAAACTGTCATGATATAGAAATGTGCATGCACCCTGACAGGCCAAGCCCTCGGATATCAACGTGGGGGTATGATATGTCAGTTGAAAACTTCTAGCTATACTTTAGCGGACCCTAAACGTGACGGACTTAGTGTGTAAGATAATGGAACGATTACTTCTGGTACGACACCTACAACAGCTATAAAATAGAAAGCTCCTGATTAAAACCCTAAGAGGGCTGCCAACCGTGACTGAAATAAACACCGTCGCGTTCTGACTTTACAGGGATGATAAAGGCCAGTCTCTTAACATTAGCAATTCCGTTAGATTTGTACAGTTTTTCTGATCATAGAATAATTACAATGTTACGGTGGCTTAATAAGGACATAGGAAAGGAAACAAGTCTGCTTAAATCTGAATATCTGGACTTTTTGTCTCTTTATTTGGACTTTTGTTTTTGGACCTTTTAAAGTCCAAATTCTGAAGGAAAAACAAGAGGAAACATTTTGAGATAAAAAGTCAACATTGTGAGATTTGGGGACACTGTTTTTCTTTCCTATTAAGCCACCGTACAATGCTGACATGTTGTGCACACAAAATTAAACTGCCGCATGCAACCAACACAGTAGTCTACTGCTGTACACATGTAAGTAAAGTTTTAGTAGCTACAGCGTGATAGTCTGACGTCTATCTTGTCCGTGCGCGCATGCAAACAGTGATACAAGAGCGCTCACAAGAATATCAGCACAAAATCAGAAGCGCGCGCTCCGAAATATTTGTCTGCATTGCATGCTGTACGTACATAATACCTCCGTGCGCGCGTGTGCGTTGATCTATATACGAGTGTTTACTATATACCGTCATACACAGTGGATTGTCAATGGAAAATATTTGTTGTCATTTTGCAGGCGTTCAAATCAACACGTACTGTACTGGGCAGTTCTCTCTTCATTGCAAGCAGTGAAGTCTAGACGTTGGATATATCTTGACGTCGTTCTTCGCCTTAATTTAGTTGTTCGAACGACTCCAATGACGGCCCGGGGTTGCTGAGAAGAAAATGACGACATTTGAAGACATAGTAAACATAACGTGATTACGGTTAGTGATATTTTACATTATCTGAAGTTGTCTGTCTGCATGTATGTCTGTCTGTGAAGTTAGCCTATGCAGTCTACAACGTATACCTAGTCTAGGCCAATCACTCAGTATATTCCTTACTTTTGACTTCATGTTTTATGCTTAACGAGAACAGTGTTGCGTCATGGAAATGTACCTATTAGCAACTGAGGCATTTTGACGGCACTTAATGCTTTCTGAGATCAGTGTAGAAAAGTCTGTAGGAGAGTTAAAATATGTTCGGTCGGGATTGCGCCAGTAATATGTCGGTTACTACTTGTAGGTGCCAGACGTGGCACGAGAAGTTGAG